>JAQQST010000199.1:155618-189778 GCA_028646485.1 Cryptoprocta ferox
AATATAAATTTAATTAAGTTTTAATTTAAAGATTAAAAAATTCAAATACTGAATTTAAAAATGGAACACTGACCCCAAATAGCCATTTGCTGCATATTGTCAACAATTTACTGAAATATAAGAGTAGTTCTTAAATTATTTTTTTATCACTAAATGCTTATAGCTAATTGATAACAAGAACCATGTAATTCTGAACAAGTTTGTATGTATATAAAATGTTTGGACTTTAGGCACAAACCAAATACCTAAAATTCATATTTTTTCTTTTAGTTTTTATTGCTTTAATGATTAGGATGTATTGATATGCCTCTTTGAATTCTAAAACAGAATACTAATGGAAGACCATCACCTGAATGATACTTATAATCTTGCAAGGAAATAATACTGTATCTCATTCACCTTTGTAAGCAACATGTTGATCCATGACACATAGTGGACATTAAACTAATACTTCTTCAATAGTTTAGAGAGGAATAAATGTGGAATATAGGATATGTAGAGGAGACCTAAAACTCTGATTTTTTTCTGTTCTTTTAAGTCTAATAATAGATAGATGGATAGATCACACCATCCTTCATATCATATCATATTACCTTTCATAATATATCATATTCTTGATTATATACCATTTGTATCATATTAGTTTTCACTTTTAGTTCTCTGTCTACACAAAAATGAATTTTTCCCCAAATAACTCTACTCTACTTATTTTTATTATTTATTATTTATTTATTTATTTATTTATTTTAGAAAGAGAGAGAGTAAGTGAGGAAGACTCTGATTTTTTTCTGTTCTTTTAAATCTAATAATAGATACATGGATAGATCACACCATCCTTCATATCATATCATATTACCTTTCATAATATATCATATTCTTGATTATATACCATTTTTATCATATTAGTTTTCACTTTTAGTTCTCTGTCTACACAAAAATGAATTTTTCCCCAAATAACTCTACTCTACTTATTTTTATTATTTATTATTTATTTATTTATTTATTTATTTATTTTAGAAAGAGAGAGAGTAAGTGAGGAAGGGTGGCAGAGAGAGAGAGAGAGAGAGAGAGAAAGAGAGAGAGAGAGAGAGAGAGAGAGAGAATCTTAAGCAGGTTCCATGCTCAGCGCAGATCGGATGTGGGGCTCGATGTGGGGCTTGATCCTATGATCCTGGGATCATGACATGAGCTGAAATCAAGAGTCAGACACTCAACCTACTGAGCTTCCAAGGCACCCCCCAAACAGCTCTACTTTAAAATAAGATGTTTTGGATCTGATTTCAATCATGGTGTGTGATTGCTTTTTTTGTTTTCTGTCAATATTATCATTTGGAAGAGTAAGAACAAAACTTAAAAAGTCTATATATTAAGCAAACATAAATGTCTATGGTGATACTACTTTTAACCTATGTGTATTAATTTTCTGTTGTTGCAATAAGTAGTTACCATAAACCTGGAAGTTAACATAAGAATTCATTATTTTATGGTTCTTTTGGTCCATAAGTCCCACAGATCTCAGCAGGCTAAATTCAAGGTGTCAGAAAGTGGTGTTTTTTATTAGAGGTTCTAGAGGAGTATCTCTTTTTTTGCTCATTTTGGTTGTTGGAGGATTGTACTTCCTTGTATTTGCTGTTGTTCCTACATTCTTGGTGGTTATCATCTGAAGATCATTCCCAGTCTATAGGCTGATGCATTCCATGACTTACAGCTCCATTCTCCATCTTCGAAGAAATCCAAGTGTGGTTGAGTCTTAGCCAGATTGCACATCTTTAATTTTCTTTCTTCATCTGTCCTCACAACTCTCATTGGTCACAATCAGGGAGATTCTCCACTTTTAGGAACTCATGTGATTAGATTGGGACCACTTACATAATACAGGATAATCTCCCCATCTCAAAGTCTTTACCTTTAATCATATCCGCAAAGTTTCTTTTACTATGTATGATAACATATTGACCACTTCCAGGGATTAAGTTGTGGTCTTCTTTAGTGGGCTGTTATTCTACTATGGGATGATCAAAGATAGTGGGAAGAGTTCTCCTTAAAAGGCTAGAAAGTATATTTAATGGTTTAGAGGTAGTCAAACAAAGTTAACTATTTTATTTGATTGTTAAAACTATAAAGGTGGGATTCAGAAAAAGGAATATAGACTTACTGTATTCTTTGTTATCAAAATCTCTGCAATGTTAAGACCTAAAGAGATCCTCCCTGTTTAAAAAATAATAGTCCTTTGTTTTTAATGGGTATGAATGACATGCAAAATTTTTATTTTAAGTAATGCTTCTTCCAAGTAACATGTTATAATGCAAGCTCCATGAGGGAAATGGCTCTCAATTTCTTGTTTCTTGAAATACTTCCAGTACGTAAAAGTATAGTAAGTGCTCAAAAATGTGTGTGGAATGAATGAAATAATGAATTGAGTGGAGTGTAATTAATAATGACTTAATAAGGAATACTCAAATTTGATATAAAAAATAAAATTAATGTTACTAAGATCGCTGATGACTATAAATAACTACTCTAATAAAAAGGGTTGGTACACAGCATTGCAAGGTTCCTATTATATTTTTTCACACAGATGGATTAATATTTGATACACATTTTGCTATCACTATATCTCTAATAATGTCTTTTGTTGATCCCATTTTTCAAGTCTTCACTTCGCTTTTTTACTTGTAAATTATTGTAAGTATAGTGTAATCCTTAGACACTTAATTTAGTTTAGACTTCTTATATATTTGCTTGTTTGTTTTTGGTTATTTTACAGCATGTAGTAATAAATATTTCATTCATGATCTTTAGCCTATGGTTTTCCATATCCTGGCCTTTAAGATAAACATGCATTGCAATTCAAATATAAATAATTTATACCCTTATTTATAAAGCTGTTATATGTATAATTTGCCAAATTTTATTTGTACAATGTCTTGATTATCATGGTGAATTTCATTTTCTAGAGACAAAATAGATTAAGTAAGGAAGGAAAGTTTTTAGTCCTTCTTAATTGAGTTCTGGTAAAGAAATTACCATATAGCATTAGTTCTACATTCACTATTAGATTTCATATTTTAAGAAAAATATTGGGACATTTTAAATAAAACCTTAGTACAATTTTTCAGAGGGCAAAAGGCAATATGGAAAAAAAATCTGATAAAAACATTTCCTAAGACAAAATTAAATATAAGTTTTTTTAAGCCTAGAAAAGAGATTTTGGAAAGAGCATAATAGCTCTTTCATTCTAGTAGCTGAGGAATTTTGTGTGTTAGGGGAATTGGACTCCTACTATTAGCTCCGTGGGTAGATATGCATTAAAATCAATGGGTAGGCATTAACTAAAGCATGTTTTGGTCAAGGAAAGTAAAACTTTCTAACTCACTATGTTTAGAAATTAAATAAAATATAATATGTGTTGTAGTGAGTGCACTATTATAGGAGAAATTCAAACAGAGCTAGCTACTAAACCATAAGATATGAAAAGAAATGATGACACTACAAGCATAAAGGCATTTTGTTCCAGTAAAGCTTGGAGGCAAAACAAAGCAAAAATTTCATCATCCATTGCTAAAAGTACATGCTCATTTTAAAAGCTCATTAAGTGGTGAAAATGAAAACATATATTTTATTCAATGGCATTATTTTCATATGTAAAATATGAATTTATATGCAACATGGCAGTATAATTTATGAATATATTATTTTTATTTTGTTCTGTGTATTCTTCTATTCTAACAAAATGTCGATAAGTTTGTGACTCCTAGCCCCAGGAGATGTGTAAGGCCAAAAGCAATAACTAATTGCATATCATCCTGTCTTTTTATGTTTTAATTAGCATAAAAAGGTCCACGTTGATGGTCTCTTGTCAAACGTGATTTTTGGTGGGTGAGCAGAGTTACAAAGTATTTAGTTACTTTTATTTTAAAAATGTGAACACTTATGGGGCATTCACTTTTGAATTCATCAGTCTCCATTCCTGAAGGTCTTATACTCTGCTGACTTCCACAAAAAAATATTTTCCTTCTGAAGGTATTTGAATTTCTGACCCCTAAGGTTGAGGTAAGGATTAGGAAATGAGAGAAAAGTGAAGAGAGAGACATTGAGAGGGAGTGGGAGAGCACATAAAATGGGGCTGCTGACCTGCAGATTACATGAGTTGCTCTCTGTGGTCTGTGTTATGTGCTGGCTTGTAATAGGGAAGTGATAGAAACTTCTGTGTAGAGGGATGGAGAGGAAGAAGACAAATCAAGAAATGAAGGAGGGATAGTGCCTAAAAGACAAGCTCAGGCACTAGAGCTGTCAGTCTAGGCAGACGCTCCTATGGACCAGTTAGCATAAAATTCTGAAAACACTGGACACTAAAGAATCATGTTTACTTGGGTAATGATAACTATATCAAACAGTGGCCATACAAAATTTAAGACTAGAGGCCCTTGCATTTTCTATATATCCTTTTAGCTTCCTGAAGTTAAGGAAAAACAAAAGGTTTCCAAATTAGGATTGAGATGAGTTGTTTTCACCGTTATAGCATTATAGAAATATTATTATTAAGAAAACTAAAATAGGGGCACCTGGGTGGCTCAGTCAGTTAAGCATCCAACTCTTGATTTTAGCTCAGGTCGTGATCTCATGACTCATGAGTTGAGACCCCTGTCAGACTCTGCACTGACAGTGTGGAGCCTGCCTGGGATCCTCTCTCTCCCTTCCTCTCCGCCCCTCTCTATGTATATACTGAACAGTGATCACTCTTAGGGACGGGATTTTGTAGAAAAGTAGAAAGGGACAACTTTTAATTTTTATGACAGTCCTCTGTTTTCTTTAACATTTGCAGCGAACATCTATTACTTTGTTGTAAATATTAAATATATATTTTTAAATTTCAATAGTTAAACTCATATGACTTTGTTCTTTCCTCTCCCCACCTTGACAGGTGTTTTGTGTGTAATTTCTTCCTTGATTCATCTTCAGAGCCTATAATAGTGCTTGGCATATGACAGGCACTGAATAAATTTTGAATGCCTGAATTATTACTAGATAAATAGGATCATATTCTAAAGAGGCAGAATTATTTCATTCATGTTTAATGAACATATGGTAATGTGTTATCATTAAAAAAGGTAAATAGCAAAGCTTGTTTTTTTTCTTTTTTGATGCTTTGTAACACTTTCAAATAGTCCTTTAAAAAGAAAAGAAATATATAATACTTTTAAAGTACCTATCATAATGATTATGTGAAACAGTGCTTGCCTGTTATGTAAAGGGTCCTGGGTCTCATTGCCATGAAAAGCCTAGCATGACTTTTGATATTAATCTCCAGCTAAAGTTAATCATAAAGTGGGTATATTTTTAATGTGCTAAATTGCCAATTGGCAACTGTAATAATTTAAAATCTCACTCAATTTTGGGAAACTTGCCTTCTAGTTTATCATTTCTAATATATTGTGAATCTCAAAATTAAAATGTCCTGGACCTCTTTCAACCTCTTAGAAACTCACATGGGAAACATCTGAAAATGCTGGTTGCCCTGAGAATTCTTTTTAAGTCTTGTTCTAAGAAGTTATTTATAAGTTGTGACAAAACAGGACACTTAGGCTCTAAGTGTTAATTCCTGACATGTATTATCATTTTCTCCCTTTATCATATTTTATGTAATGAGAATTAAATTTAGAAATCCAACTCTAAATTTACTTATTCCTCTCTCTGTCTCTCTTTTCTTCTTTTACATATCACTGGGGATACTGGGTAAAGAGAAAATATATGAGATGTCCAATAAAATTTAACTGGCTAGTTTACTGAATAAGCCAGCTACTCTGCTAGGTATTATCCTGTATGTGATTCCCTTCATGTTTTACTAAACATTGCCCTATGCATGAACTTGAAAAGCATTGGTTCAAATGTGGAGGAAGGTTAAGAGAAAAATGTTGAATATTTTGCTAATTTCCATATTTTTGTTTACGTTAGGTCTACCAAAAGTAAGGCTGTTACTCCTCCCTGTTGTAGTGACACTTTGATTTGTTTTTAAACCACAGAAGACAGAAACTTTGGCAAACAAATATAGATATATAGAATTTTAATTGTATCTTCATTTCTTTATTAAGGCAATGCTAAACAGTATCCAGGTATTATTACCAGCACCCTTTTCAGTCTTGTATGGGAATTTGGAATTTTTCCCCAGATGAACACTTCTGATCTAAATGCTGAGATCTATTTATAACTTATTTTTGCCTTATTAGGAACACAGAGATGTATGTTCTTCCCTAGTCTATCTGGTGGTACAGGAATATCACAAAGTAGTAAGATTTCTAGTAACAGTGGTTGTAGGTTCACGTTTTTCAGATATGTTGGCATTCTTTACTAAAACACTGTCTTAATTGAGTACTTCCATAAAATCCTTTGAAAAGGGAAAACACTATTTATGTTAGAGCACTTGGGAACTTTTGGGAACAGAGACCTCCAATGATGAATGATATGAATGAACAGCTTTATTTGATTAAGCAATAGTGAAATCAATTTGTTCAGCATAACTGTGACTGTGATCTTGTTCATCAAAGTAGACTAGCTCTGATAATTTTATAAAAATTACCAAATTGGTTCAATCCATACATTTTATTTGAAAGATTTCTCAAAAACATTTAAAAAACTTTCAAAGATTCTGTGACCTAACATATTTGTCTAACAAAGAATAAAATGAAAATGGTTGAAATTTGATTCCATGTAGACATTGTTTGGAAGCAGAATAGCAGGCTTTGGACACAAATGGAAGTCAGCAAAGAGAAGTGATTATTTCATCTATGCTACCTCCTTAAGCAGAAGTTATTTATTCAATCAAACAAATGAATCATTTTTAAAACTGAAATAGTCAATTTATGTAGGCAGTACACTAGTTGCCATTACCTGAGATATGTCGGCCTGTTGATATTTACATTTGTTACTGAGCACCTTCTTTTACCGGTATTTTACAAAAATTTCAAAATGCTAATTCACCATAAAATGAGATTTTGGTAGATTGAGTACATATTTAATCATACCCCTTTCATTATTTTAGCAAAAGGGAAAATAGTTGTAGAAGCCCATTGAAAACACAAAAATAATAGTGAGATACCTTGAAAGAGAGAATGAGAGTTCTTCAAATTTCTGAATGACAGAGATAAAATTAGCTAGAATTCCAAAACTATGACAGAATCACATGGACATTCTCTTCCCCCATGGGATAAAATGTAATACAGTAATAAAGCACATGGGTGAACTCAACAGAAGGAAATTAAATTCCTACATGCAAAAAGTGAAACATCTAAAGTCAAGCAATGTAAAACCAAAACAAGTTAAAACTATTTAAGTACCACGGGTAGGGTGGTTGGAGAATCAGACATACTGTCTCTGTGCATTGGGATTTATAATTTAAATCCTTACATGGACACTTTAATCATGGTATTTGCCCTACCTGAAATATACTACATAAACAGGCCTGTGGATAAAATCAGTTCTTTGGAATGTTTAAATTTTCCATTAAAAACAAAAATAAATAATTTTTTTATGTTTTATTTATTTTTGAGAGAGCGATCTCGAGTGGGAGAAGGGCAGAGAGAGAGAGAGAGGGAGACACAGAATCGGAAGGAGGCTCCAGGCTCTGAACTGTCAGCTCAGAGCCCTATACGGGGCTCGAACTCATGAACTGTGAGATCATGACCTGAGCAAAAGTCGGACACTTAACCAACTGAGCCACCCAGGTGCCCCAAAAACAAAAATAAATAAAACCTCACCCATTGGCTCCAGGAAATAGGTTGTTTTAGTAATTTAAAACTAGAATAGAATATTTTAAACACAAAACCTAATTGATAAAAAAGAATGCATTGAAACCAAAATTTTGTAAATTACTTAATGCATGTATTGATTACTCTATTTATACATTTATACATTTTCTTGATATAGTATAAATCAACAATAGAAAGATAAAAGTGAAAACAATTTATATGTAAAAAATACATTGCCTACTGGTAACGTCTAAGGGAGCATGCCTCATGGAACACTGTCACTAGGCTTACTGGTTCATGTGTCATCAGGTTAAATTTAGAGATGGAAATGACAAGTTATACCATCGAAATGTGTCAAAGTGATCATAAAGTGAGACTTTGAGAGGCAGAAACAAGCTTAAAGGTCAGTTAATTATATCTGCCTTCAAAGAAGGGAATACATTCCATGATATCCATGACCAGTGTTCATTCACAGACAGCAAGAACACTTCCAGTGACAGGAGCTAACCACTTTGAGAGACAGCCCATTCTTCCTTGGAACTCTAAGTTATAGAGGCACACCACTTTGTTTTGACCTGAAATCTACCTCTGAATAAATACCATCCACAGAAATTGCTTTTGTTATCTAAAGCAACAAGGTTGACTTTAGTCCCAATTTTCCATCATAGGACATCAAATATCTGAACACCCGAATTCCTTAAGTCTTGCTGTGTATAACTGAAACATCTCATCCTTTCTCAATGGTTCCTCCTATTACACAGTTACACAGTTTCAAGGTCTTTCCCTCTCAAGGCCAATCATATGTTTGATAAACTATAGTTTATAAGTATCATTCTTTAAAATGATACCAAGAATATATAAATGAGACATTTCACATTTAATTGGGCCATGATAGTACTGTGGAACTAATGACTATTTAGATATGAAATTATTTTTCTGTTAATCCTGCTGTTTATTAAATTAGATGTTTTCCTACAAGCATATTACATTTTCAAAATCATATGGAGCTTAATCATTTGTTTTTAAATTTTTTTTAGTTTTGTTTCCTACTAATAGTTATTAAGTCTTCTATGTACATCCTTTAACTTTGTAGGTGTTTCTTTGAGTATAACTAAAGAACTTCACATTTGACATTACTAATCTCAGTTAGCAGATCTGCTATATGGATGGAGCTTAACAATAGTATTAACAGGATTCATCCTCTAGAATCCTGATTTTGCTAACTCATACAATAGCTTTCTGGGTCTCTTACAATTGTATATGACTCATAATTTAAGTAAGGATGCCTTGTAAAACCTATATTTCTAATTCATATTTAGTTGGTATAATATAACACAATCATCCCTGGTGTTAAAATCTCATCTGCTCTCATTGGTCAGTGTTTGTGTCATACTTATTATCAAATAGGATTTTTTAGTTTCATTTCTGTTTCACATTAGCTATTAACTCAAAAATTTAATTGAATGATACTAAGGAAAGTGTTCATTAACACACTTCTAACAGATATGTATAGAACCAACATTTTTTGACAGTCCTCATATTTCCCTAGTTATATCAGCATTTATGAAAAGTTTCTCATGCACATCAGTCAATAGTGAAATGTTCTCTAAGACCTTGGTGAAGGAAGGGGTATGCTTAAATCCATTTTTTAGACCTAATTTCATCTAAAATTGATATTTAATAAACTTTAAGAAGACAGACATTCTTAGTATGTTAAACTTGATTTATTCATGCAAATCCATATAATCATATCATTCTTTTTCTTGTGTTTCTAGAAATCATCTCTTTAATGTAATCTGAAATTGTGCCAAAAATATATACTTGCATATGTAAGCATTTATACACAAAAAATGAACAACCAAAAAATCACAAATAATAAATGGAAATTACTCAAGTGTGGGTTAGGATTAATAAGAAATCTTTATTTATTAACTTATTGGTGATGTTCTAGTCAGTGGTAGCTCTGTTACGGTATTTAATTCTGTCTTTGCGGTCTTAGAATTATCTTGGTTATAGGTCCCTACACAACAGAGTACAGGTCTACCTTTGTTTTACTGATGTGGATAAACAAGTGTCATACCACTTACCTCAAAAAAGTCATTCACAGAGCATTTTATGACAATTTAACACTACTGATGTTTACCTGCACAGCAGTTAACCACAGCAAACACATTCTGTTAAATGTATTGCCTCAATAAACAGGCAAGAAAGAAAGAAAGAAAGAAAGAAAGAAAGAAAGGAGAAAAAAGAAACAAAAAGAAAACTCCTCCTAGAACACAGCCTTATAGAAGTTCTTGTTGGCATTAATTAACAGATATTTACCTGGATGCAATAGAGTCTATACGATGATCTGACCCTAGATTTGTACCATAGTTTTACCTACATATTTGCCACATTCACATTTCGTTCTTCATCTATAGAATCTGTCAAGTAATGGGTAAATTTTATAACCTCCAAAGATTCCAAATTGCCTAAGAAAAGGTTCTTGCTATCTTCAGTTATGACAGAGGCCTCAAATGTTCTCGCTTCCATGGTAAAATGGGTGTAAAAAATCTTATAATTTTTTACCTATATATCTATGGTTTATATTTTCCCATAAGTGCATACATTTATTTTCTATAGAACAGTTTGCTTTTTGAAATAGTCATTTAGTTTGGAGGTATAAAAATCAAGAAACAAGGGGAGGGCATATTCAATGGAGTATAGTTTTTCTCTTCAGAGCCTCAGATTTCCTTCACTGTGTTTTATTATATATTCATACACTAAAAGAAAACATGTATTAAAGACCTGACCAGAAGAGGGCAGCCTGGGTGGCTCAGTCAGTTGAGTGAATGACTCTTGATTTCAGCTCAGGTTGTGATCCCAAGGTCATAGCCCCTTGTTTGGCTCCATGCTAAGTGTGGAGCCTGTCTAAGATTCTCTCTCTCTCTCTCTCTCTCTCTCTCTCTCCCCGTCTCTCTCTCTCTCCCTCTCTCTCTCTGTCCCTCTCTCTCCCTCTGCCCCCTCTCCCACTAAAACTTTTGACAATGACTTTTTAGTTGTGACATACAAAGTACAAGTGATAAAAAAATAAACTGGATTTTATAAAAATTAAAAATGTTTTCTTCTTCAAAAAGGACTATCCAGTAATGTGAAAAGACAACCCATAAAAGAGGAGAAAGTATAGGTCATATGTCTGATAAAGGATTTGGATTGAGAATGTATAAAGAATAATAAAAAGACAAACCAATTAAAAATGACCAAAAGCTTTGAATAGACATTTCTCCAAATATATAGAGGTGGTCAGTAAGCCCATGGAAAGATACTCAGTGTCATTAGTTATTAGAAAAAATTTAAATCAAAACCACAATGAAATACTACTTTAGAATTCCTAGCATGTGTTTATTAAAAAAGTGAAACAAAAAAAGTTTCTCTGTTTATTATACAGAGAAACTAGGACCTTCATACCCTGCAGGTGAGAATGTAAAATAGTGTCACCACTCTAGATATGATTTGGTAACTTTTTAATAAGTTACACAAGAATGAATAATAGGACTAAGCAATTCTAATTCTAGGTATTTACCCAAATAAACTATCAACATATCTCTGCTAAAGATTTGTACACAAATGTTTATAGCAGCATTTATTCAAAATAGCCAAAAGGGCAAGCATTGCAAATATCCATGTACTTGTACATGGACAAACACAAACATTCCACTAAAAACCATATATTGTATGACTTTATTTATAGAAAAGATCCAGAAAAGGAAAATATTTACTGACCAAAGTGTAGATCTGACAATAGTGGATGCCCGGGGCTGGGACTCTAAATGGAAATTGGCTCCAATGGGCATTAGAGATAAATGATCAAATGATCTAAAACTGGTTGTGGTGATGGTTGCATAACTTGGCAAATTTATTAAAAATCTTGAATTACCCATTTAAAACAGGAGAATTTTATCATATATAAATTTTACCTTAATAAAATTCTTTAGAAAATTCACATCTTCAACATATTGAGAGCTTTCTCAAATCAATGAGAGAGAAAAAAAAGAATGTCCCACTGGAAAATATGGCAGTTATAATGGAAGAAATATGTAGCCAATATGCACATGGAGATATATTCAATCTCAGTTGTTAAGTAAAAGACAATTTATTCTATTTTATTTTACTTTATATTTGCTATTCTGTCAATAAATATAGAATTAGATATTTATAAGACCATGAATAATAAGCTCTAGCACAGGGCAAACATTTCCTATAAAAGAAAATAGTAAATAATTTAGACTATATTAAGCACTATATATATATATATATATATATATATATATATATATAGTCTCTTTCATAACTACTGTGAAAGCATCCAGAAACAATATGTAAACAAATGAGTGTTACTGTGTTCCAAAAGAACTTTATTTACAGCAAGTGATGGCTGACCAGATATGGCCCAGGGATCATAGTTTACTGACACTCTCACAAAAGAAACTTATGGGATTTATATTATTATGTCCTTTCTGGAGACAAATTAGTCAAGTACTAAAACATTTATTTGCTTCTTTTACACACTTAAATTCCACTTTTAAGTTTTAGTCCCAAGGGAAAAATCAGAGCAAATAATTATAATATACATGTATGTATGTATAATTAATTTGTGTTGATTATATATAATACATAGAGTGAAGCTCTATACAGTTAAATGTTTATTTATGCAAGTCAATATTTATTGGCTTGGAAATATAGTCCATATATGAAAAGAAAAAACTACTATTGCATAGATTGTAATGATTGTATTTTGTGAAATTATATGTATACATTTCTAAGCATTATTATATACCTGTCTTTGATAGCAGCAAATCTAGAAATATATGCTTTTAATTTTTAACAGTATTCTTATTTGTTGGTATAATTTCTGATACTTAAATGTTTTAAAGATTGTATTTCCTGTGTTACTTATTTTTCTACAGTGAATCTATAAAGAAATGCTTAAAATGAAATCTGTATTGGCACACTTTCTTTAATAATTAAAAACAAAAATCTGTTCTTAATATACTGATTTGAAGTTTCTAGTTAATTAAACTTTTATGAATACTCACTAAATCTCTACGAGAAAGTACTTATCAACTACATTAAATAAAGTGCATAGCACATTACTTTAAAATCAGTTAATTAAATATTCAAATCCATGTCTGAAGTTGAAATATGACTGATTAGAAACAATCAATTTTTAAAGCTATTTGAAAAGTCTTAATGGCTGACTCTTTGTAAAAATTGACCTGGATCACTAAGTTATGCACTTTTAATTATAGCAACAAACATATTTCTGCTACATATTATTTAGTACAATCATTCATTAATTTCCCCTACTATCTTTCAAATGTCATTTGAACTGCTACATAAGCTACAGAGTCTAAATCATTTTAATTGCTAAATTTCCTTCTCAGGACTACTTAAAAATAAAAAGGCAATTCAGGCAATTAATCTGCCAGTATAAAAACAACATAGATAAAAGACTTGATTAGCTAGAAGCTACCTTATCAGGCACTTCAGTTAACTATAATTTTGGGAGCATATCAACTTTAGGAGGAAAAGAAAGGGCACATTTTGGATTTAGAAACAAAGTAAACAAAATCTCCCAAAACAAAGCTTTGGAAAACAATCTACTTCTTAAAAGCAAAGCTTATCATTTAAACCCTTTTAATTCCTTCTCCCAAGACTCAGAGGAAGATCTGACCTTAAACTGTCCTTACACTGCTCCTTATTCAAGTTATATTTCCCCTTCCTGATTTGCTCCTTTGTCATTCTGTGATTGAACTTTCAACTAATACCAGGTGTAACATAGCATTGTTCCTTTTATTATTTTCTCCTTTTTGGTGTGTCAACCTAATTAGATAAGCTAAGCGAAGTTTGAATTGTAAGAAATTGAGTTTATTTGGGAATAGTAGAGAAATTGCAGTTGGAAAAACAAATGGTATAGTAAGCTATAGATGAGTCTGTTGAGGGTTTGGGGTGGACTGTGTTTGTGGGCAAGATGTACAAAGAAAGGGAAGTCCAGCTAGAATCCAAGCAGTAAGTTCATTGTCTTGAGAATAAGAAAAGATTCTTGGTCATGTTCCTTGGTCAGGAGATAAGTCTCAATCTTCTGTAAATGAGGCATTTATGGAAAATCAGTCATTAAGTTCCATTGTTCTGAGGGTGCCTTCGTGAGATTCTCCATCTCATAGTCTCTGGTGCCATTTTAGATTGAAGTTCTTTCACACGCTTAAGTCCTTAAACCATATAACACACCCTCATATTTTTCACGTTAGGAAAATGTTCACCTCAAAACCAAAGTTCTCAAAGTATTCAACTGTATGTTTCTTCCTTTATTATTCTGTTTCATTACTATTCTTTTCTCTGAAATCTGTCTCCCCTCTAACTGTTACTCTGAAATCTTTCCTGGGACACCTGGGTGGCTCGTTGATTAAGCATCCAACTCTTGATTTCAGCTCAGGTCATAATCTCATGGTTTGTGAGATTGAGCCCAGCATTAGGCTCTGTTATGACAGCCCAGAGTCTGCTTGGGATTCTCTCTCTTCCTTTTTCTCTGCCCCTCCCCTGCTCGCACTTGCTTTCTCTCTCTCAAAATAAATAAACATTAAAAAAAAGGTTTTAAAATCTTTTTTAGGTCCTATATGTCCTCTCAAAAGCCACAGTCAATGCAACAATATGGGTTCTTTACTAAGAAAAGCTTAATTTCTCCAGTGATATTTATAAAATCTCAGGCAAGCTGTTTAATCTTTCTCAATCTTAGTTTCACATCTTTAAGAATTATTATAGCTCTCATAGCTTTTTTATAGCAAGTTTGAAAGATTAAGTAAAAAAATGTGAATTATCTGCTCAACAATTTCATTTATTTATTATTTATTTAATAAAGTAAGCTCAAATTTCTCTAACTTTTTTATAATGTTTATTTATTTCGAGAGAGAGTGTGAGAAAGGGGAGAGGGCAGAGAGAGAGAGAGAGAGAGAACATCTGAAGTGGGCTCTGTGCTGACAGCAGAGAGCCTGAAGCAGAGCTCAAACCCATGAACTGTGAGATCATAACCTGAGCCAAAGTTGGACACTTAATGGACTGAGCCACCCAGGCATCCAAACAATTTCACATTTTTAGCACGTATGGAATAAATAACAAATATTATTTTTAATGTTTAGGTTTATGAACATCTGTGGATGACTTTATCATCTATTAAATATCCCATTTATAAGCCATTCTTCTCCCTGATACATGTTATTATCAAATTATGTCAAACCAGTCTTGCAAGTAATAAATGAATCCATTGGGCTCCCTCTCAAAAAAATAAAAAATGAAAAAGGCAGTATCACTACACAACCTTTCAAAAACTGCCTATCAGTTTTATATCACACTTCCAAATCTTTAGCACCACACAAGACATTTGTTGCAATTTTCCAGACTAATAATCCCACATCTTCCCTTCAACAACTGCTCTTTTGAAATGGGTTTACTCTTAGTTTCTTGATTTTGATAGCCTTTTTTTTTTTCCATTCTTGTCCATGATGCCTGGAATCTGTTCATTCTTTCTCTCATTTTCTCTCTGGCAGCATCACCCTCTTTATAATAACCACCATAACTTGAATGTATCTGATTTTGTCTTACAATATTACATTATATTTAAATGTTTTCCTCTCCCTGACCTTTTAAACTGTAAATGCACTGATGTATGTCATAGCTCATTCATGGATAAGTCCACATAGGAGTCACACAACAAATATTCTTTGAGGGAAGTAACAAATCATTTTATATTCCAGTCATTCCTAATGTGCTGTGTGAATTTATGTTCAGAAACTGTGATACTAGAGTAATGTAAGATTCTCAAAAAAAAGTTTACATTTTTTTTGTTTATATGATGAGAGATTGTCTTCACCCCAACTATTCAGAGTAATCATAAGATTGCTCATTTTCAGACTTAGTGAGAAACTGCAAACAGACGTTGTTGGAATTGGCACAATAAGAATAATAAGGTGCTCTGTAAAAAGTACAGAAATGTATCACTTTCATTTCAGATGGCTCAAAAAACAGTCCAGATTATATCCTCGGTTTCAGTATGGATTTAAATAAGTAAACAAAATTCTTTGGATCAGTACATTTCTGTCTTTTCATGATTTCTTAAGTTTAAAAAAGTTTAACAAGCTGCTTAGTGACAGTTAAAGTTTATGCGATGAGATTCTATGCTTGAAGTAATTTAGGTATGAGAAGAACATCTCCCTCATAATTGACTTCTATTATACCTATAGATGGGCCTTTATGAAATACAAAATAAGCAAGAGAGTTGAGAAAAAAATCACACTGTCTATGATGTTGAAATTAATCTATTACCTGTGGAGACACCAAGAGTTATTTAATAAATAGAGAAATAATATGATCAGATTAAAGAAATAATTCTAATTAAATGATACAAAATTTTCTGAAATAGAGAGGAGACTTGGTGTAAAGTTATAGGTTTAAGGCATTTATTCTGGGATCTCTCCAAGCACTTTCTGTACACTAATCTACATACCTCACTCACTTTACTGAAAACTCTCAGGATTTCATCTTTGTTCCTAAGGTGAAGATAGATTTTAATATGACATACATGCCCTCTCCTTTTAATTCCCACTCATTTAATCTACTCTGGTATTCTCCGTTCCTATAATATCTCTCTACACACAAATCTTTCTGTCTCTTAATTCCTTAGAATGCTCTTCTTTGACTCCCCTCCCCCACTGCCCCAATTCTTAGCCTAGCTAACTCCTCCTGTAATTCAAACACATAAAAGGTCACTCTAATCTCTAATCAAGTCAACCACTGCCTATGGAATCTCAAAGCATTATCTCTGTTCTCCTTCATATACTTGTTATAAAAACTATTTACATTTGTTTGTGTGGTTATTTGATAAGTGTTTTTCTCCCAATTCCATTGCTTCCACTAGAACAGCGATTGTGTCTGTTTTCACTCTATTCTTTTTTCTGCATATTTAGAAATCAGGGTTGCCAGATTTAACAAATAACATTACAGGATGCCCAGTTAAATTTGGATTCCAGATAATGAAATTTGGATTTCAAATAATGAATACTGGCTTTTTGTTTTGTTTGTTTTGTTTTAGTATAAATATGCATAAGGAATATTTACTTCAAAAATATTAATTTTAACTAGGTATCTTGTATTATATCTGGCAAATCTACATATTAGGTCACATATTAGGTCTCAGTGAATATATTTTGGGCATATGTATGTGTCCTGGATCAATTTGTAGGACAATTGACATGCCAGTGTTTGCATGGTTGTAGCTTTACTTTTCCTTTTCACATGGTTTCTTGAAGTATGGGCATCACTGATTACTGATAGCTTTAGTTTCCTCACAGCCTTTGGCTTTATATAAGAGTAATTTCAGAAGCCTGAATCTCTTGAAATTTATTTGTTTTTCAATAACTGTCCTCCTTGTAAAGGTCTTATGCTGTCCATATACTACTTTCTACCATTGGCAATTAATTATCTTATACCTCCCTGCTTTCAGCCTGTACTTCCCTAGAAAGGGCTGTCTTCTGCAATAGACATGTTATACACAAAACATATGGCCTATACCCATTTCGAAGGACTATTAAATGCCTATGGCATGAAAAAATATGAAAGTAGGAGAGAAAATTTGTAAATTCAAAATAAAAAAATGTATAATTAAATGACTAACAAGGTTTTCAGTTTCATTAATTATTAAATTTATCATTGATGAGATTGTCATTACATTTGAAAACAATGTATATGAAAGATGCAGAGACATAATGGCCCATCATAAATTTTGAAATACATGCAAAAAATAAAAAGATGATTTCACTTTTTAGGTAAAACTGAAATTTAACGTGGGATATACACGTATTTGATTTATTTATGCTGTAGAATGCTATCTTTAAAAGTCAGAGGGCCTAAGAAGGTCTTAAAAAGTTAAACTTGTGTCTACAGGTCTAAGATTGAGAGCTTTCATAAGACTTTTAGAAGGGTATAGTTCAGATAAAATACTTAGGAATAACAGTTTTGAGCTCTGGCTACTAGTGTGGTCTTTGATTGATACCTTAAAGCAAACATGACTTTTATATTGCTCCTGATATAAAAATCCTCCACTGAATTCTAATTTTTCCAACTGGATATCTATTGTCTCTTGCTCTTGAGTGAACATATCAAAGACTTGACCTAATATTCCAGTTTTATAAAACAAGACAGTTGTTTGGTTTTTGTTATTTTTCCTACTGGGTCCAGGAGTACTGTTCCTAAAACTTGACCCACACTGAAAGATTTATATATTACTGAATGTCTACATATGAACTCTGCTTTTTAAAACATATTTTATTCACAGACACATGGTAGGCAGTCAAGTATGTAGTCAATGAAGAAAGAATATATTTTAATATTAAATTCAGTCAACATTGATTTATATGTTCTATTATTTTACAGTCGTTCTTGGAAACCAACAACATGACTGTAATTACTGCCTATCATCTCTTGTGTACTCTCTGGATATTATGTTCTGCCTGCCAATGTAGATTTCCCCCAAGAAAACACCTGTAGATGGGTCAGCCACTTTGATGTTTGCTCCACACCACTAAGTAGATTAGGTTCCAGATCCCTTCAATCTATGCTGAAATGGGTCATGCCTGGCTATGTCTCAAGATATGTCATATTGCATGGAACTACTCTCCTGAAGACATTTTAAAATTGTCTTTTCAGAGTCAACATAAGATAGCAGATGGATAATCTGCTTGAAGGCAGCTGAGGTCATATATCATTAGACATCAGGGAAATTCTATATGTAACCAAACATCTGCATTTGCAAAATAGAGCTGAAATCTTTCCAAAAAAATTCTCAAAGCCTAATTTCTTGCCAATTTAACATCTGAAAAATGTAGAAAAGGTAATCATGAAAACAGAGTCAGTGAATTTTTGAGCTGAAAGGGCCCTTAGAGATAAAGTTTTCCAACTCAATAATTTCACAGATGGAAAAACAGAGCCAAGAGAAGTTAAACATTTTACCTAAGTTCACATAACTAATTCCTGACAAAAGTGGGACTGAAATGCAAGGCTTTAGCCAGTGCTTTCTTACTATGTGGCTTCCCTCAGTCTATTCAATTTATTAAATACTGTGTACATTATATATTGTGGACATTAAGGCCACACTCTAAATATAATACCAAAGTTCCCAATCAATTTTAACAAAGTCTCTGTAATCATATTGGAAAAATGGCAGTCAAAATTATCTTTCATAGATGCCCAGAGAATGCTTTCTCCTGAAGGAAATAATATCAATTAGAATAACAAGACCTATATAAAATGCTTCCATTTGCAGAATTAAATATTTAGTACTTCCCAGAAATGCATTGGCATGATTTCATATGTTTGCATATTTCCTCTGCAGTTTATAAGAATATCCTAAGTATTAAGAAAATGTGAAAAGGGGGTTCATTTGTATCATTCTTGGGAATTCAGGTAGATCATTTTTTATGTGCCAGAAACTATGAAGAATTTTTGATAGATAGAGGTTACATGAGCCTCTAGACATATTGATAAATTATCTTACTGGAATAGTATGGCTTAATGGGAAAGCAGTGGAGACAATTGACCACTGGGGATTAGGTAAAATGAGGTAAGGGCTGACAAATGGATTAGTAAATTTAATTCAAGGTTTTTTGGATTCCTTTGTTTTTGTCTTTTGTCTTTTGTTTTGTTTTGTTTTTGTTTTTATTTTTGTTTTTGTTCAGTGGTTTTTAACATAGGGTTCCAGCGTGGGGACATTATTGGTTGAAATGTACAATTGATGTTTTCCTAAAGATACTGAAAATCTGGCCGTACTGATAGTAGTCCTACATAAGGAAAATCTACCCCATAATGTGCATCTCTTACACGTGGAATATCTCACTAATTACTCATGTAGGTAAAACTGGTTTATTACTAGCTGAGACTAGAACTTTAGCTTCATCTTACAAATAAATAAAAAGTATTGTTCAATAGCTTTAGTACTCAATGAATTTTCCAGTAATACTATTACTGTGTAGATCAAGAAAAGATGATAACTTTCAGGAGAGAGAATGAGCCATTCCTCATATTGGAAAGTATTTCTTGTGATATTTGATTGGCCTCTGCCATATAATTATTTCAATATACACTTGTAGCGAGTGCATTCACTATGATTCCACTGCTTCGGTATTTCTGCTGGTGTAATCATCCTCAAGTTTTTATGTATTAAAACTGGTATGAATTATTTTCCTTTTATTTTACCTTTATATTATATGTGGGGCATAATACTAGTGTTTTGAAGTGTATGCAGTCCCAATTCTGAATTTAATTCAGTGTTTTCAAGGGGGAATCATAAAATATTTATTTAAAAATGGAGCATTGTATATGACCATATGTGAGCTCCTGCTTTTGTCACTGGTCTGGAGAACTAAAAGGGATTGATGTTGGAAAAGCTCAGGAGCCCAGAAGAGGCTAAAGAATAAAACGTGTCTTCTGCCGTGCCAACAGTGACAGCAGGAGGTATTACTGCAGATCAGACAATACTGGCACAAATGCAGACAGAGGCCTCACAGGTAATGGGGAGGTATGACCTGGGCAAGTAAAAGACATTAGCAATGTCACCCTGTTGCATGGAGACAACCACCCAACTCTAGCTAATTGTTGCTCTGAACTGAAATAATTCAGTTCGGGGAAGATGTTGATGTACCACCAAAATACTACTTCAGGGAAGGTCTTCGTGGCCCAGTTCTGTACTGGCTCTCAGTACAACAAGGATTGTCTCAATTACAGACAGCTCTCTGCCCAGTATGATCCCATCCATCTCAGTGTAGATATCAAATGCCTGTTTGAGACAGAGCATAAATCTGGAACTGCCTTGAGCAATAGTAGCTCTAGAGTGCCCCCATGGGGTCACCCTAGGCCATCATTGCACTCTCCTGTCTCTGACTAACTTGTCTTGGTTCCTCCCTTTCATAAGCATTGATTCTAAAGGCACTCCCTAATCGACATTCTGCCCACTAAACGCAGTCTCAGAGTCTGCTTCCCAGACGACCAAACTTGTGACATTCAGTGTTAGTGTCTCATGATAATTTCAAAGAGAAATTGGCAATGTGAATTCTTATGTGAAATCTTATTTTTAACTGTTGTCAGCTAATTTAAATACTCTTCCCATAGACACATCTGTAGACTACATTTAGATCTCAGTTACTGGGACCATAAATCAAAATTTGGCCAAGAAAATTGTCCCAAAATAAGAATTAATAAAACTCCTTTCACTGTTGAATGGGTCCCAGCCTAGATGACAAATGAATTTTATGATCACCCTTCTCTTGGACCATCAGTTTGCCATTTCTGCTTGAGAGAAAAGACTTCCTAAGGCAGCAGATTTCTGTCAGCCTCAATTAGGTAAAGTTTGTTAAATCAAAGAATGGGCCACTTATTGTCACAAGGCACCTAGAGTATATTTGTTCTTACAGTGTTGTTGGCCATCTGATGAAATTAAGTGGAAGAGGAAAAGCCATTTCAGTGTCAGAAATGACAGCCAACCAAAGTCTGGCACAATGTTTTGCCAAAACCACTTTCTCAACAAGAGAAAAAGAACATATTTCTCTTCTGGGTTTATTCATGTTTTTGGCCTCTTCTCAAGTCTATTCAGTCAACTGTAAGTCCTTTAACCTGGTGACAGATTCTTCACTCTGACATTTTAGATGAAGTGTCTAATAGTCTTTAAGTGTCCAGGAAACATATACACAATTATTACATAAAATACTTCAAAATAGATATCACTAGGGGCGCCTGCGTGGCTCAGTCAGTTGAGTGTCCGACTTTGGCTCAGGTCATGATTTCACGGTTCGTGGTTTCGAGCCCTGCATCGGGATCTGTGCTGGCAGCTCAGAGCCTGGAGCCTGCTTCAGATTCTGTGTGTCCCTCTCTCTCTGCCCCTCCCCTGCTCATGATCTGTCTCTCTCTGTCTCTCAAAAATAAATAAATGTTAAAAAAATTTAAAAAAATAGATATTATTAAACACAAAATTAAAAGATCAAAGAAAACACATCCCTGTAAAATATAAATATTACGTTTTCATAAAGCTGTACACAAATAAAGACAAGTTACTTGGTAATTAGTCAATTAATCAGTCAATTAACACAATTAAAAAACACTCTAGTAATGAATTCTTGAATCAGAGAACAAGTAAAACTGCAATGATGGAAAATAATGGTGTTAGGAGCATTTCATATCACAAGGTATGCAATGCAGTCCAAGTAGAAATCAAAGCCAAGTCCACAACATAAAGGGCATTTCTTTTATTTTACTTTTAATAAAAAATAAATGAAAGATCTAAAAATAAAGAACAAGAAGAACATAATAAGGTATTCCTTTATGAAATATGTAATTTGTAAGCTCCAAAGATGCTCTTTGAATAAATAAAAATAAAAATATTTATATATGATCCTGAATAAGAGCTGTATATTGTAGATGTGTGTGTGTGTATTTGTATGTATATGTTGAAGGATGTGACAGGTGACTAATCATGCGTGCTAATTACACTGTCAGAAGCAACTGAGTCACCAATGAAAATTTATGAAGAATGGAAGATAAAAGTAAGCCTGGGATAGAATGATGAAAAACAGGATATCAGAGTAAGCTCATTGTAACTACTTGACATAAATTAAATATCTGCTGACTATTTTCTAAAACTAGGATGATGTGTGACAACAGTAGCTTTTATATAAATAGAGCTAAAATATCCCTTACAGTTTTATAACTCCTGTTATAAAACTGGCTACCTGCATTAATTCAAGGTAGTTCTTGTAAATTAACTAAATTCTAAATTAGCTAATAATATACTACAGTATATATATTTTAGAGCATCTTAACTGTATAAACTTGTAGGCTTTTATTTGAGAGAGAGAGAGAGAGGGAGAGAGAGATAGAGAAAGAGAGAGTGAGAGCCAGCCCACACCAGGGGAGGGACAGAGAGAGGAGGAGGGAGAGAATCCCAGGCAGGCTCCACACTGTCTACGCAGAACCCAGTGTGGGGCTCCATCTCAGGAACCTATGAGATCATGACCTGAGCCCAAATCAAGAGTCAGATGCTTAATCAGCTGAGCCACCCAGGCACCCCAGCTCAATATATTTTTTATAAATCATCCCTTTGAAATTTTGTGTCACTTTATTAGATTTTTCTACTTTTATGGTCAATTTTGGTAATTCAGTCCAAATATTATCCATTTCAAAACAATTTAATTTTATTAGTGAATTATGCATATCTGCTTCAATTTCAATAATACTACCAGTGATGTTTATTCTCTTTCTCACTGGGGAAAAATAGAAATTTGGACTGAAAAGAAATAAGCCAATTCATAAATATAGAGTTAGCTAATTTGCAAATTATTAATTACCTAGCTAAGTTAATAAGAATCCACTAGGTATCTGCTATTACTAGGAAGTAAATTAACATGATGGATACCAATATGTCAAAGAAGAAAAGCCATATTATTATCTTTACAGATTCCAAAATAGGGGTTTTATAACAATTGACATTTACTCCTAATGAAGACATTTAGTGATAGCTAACATGTACTGAGCACCAATGTCTGCTAGACACCATGCAGAGTTTTAAATGTATTCTTTCATTAAATTCTCAAAACAGCTCTGGTTGATACTAAAGCACTGTTTACAGACAAGAGGACTAAGATGTAAAAAGGTGAATCCACTTGTTTGCAGTCATGTAAGAAATAATCTATCAGACCAAGGAACAATGGAATAAATAAGCAGACATAAAACGGGAGACACAGATTGTTTTTTGTACTCTTTAGTATACCTTTTTTATTACTGAATATTTTAAATCAAATTTATGAATTGCCTATATATATGTATATATTCACACATGTGAATATACACACATATGTATGTATGTACATATATAGTAAGGTCTGCATATACTGATATATGTTTTACTAATAAAATTATATAGAAATATAAAAAACAGTTTTAGATCTAATATAAATGAAAAATAAGAATATGTAAGTTATGATACTATATGTAAAGAAAATAATTTTTAAAAGAAAATTGCTTGCTAAAATGTAAAGAAAGTTATGATGTATTAGAAAGAATATATATTATCTCATTTAATATTATATTCATAAAATTATATATCTAAACCATGTGGTGACAACCATGTTCATTAGGTCATAAACTTTTACATAGTTTATTTTATTCTATATTTTAATTGAATTTCATAGTTGTCTGCAAACATAAGTACTACTAATGCAGTAAAAGCATTTAAATAAAAATACCTAATGCCCAAAATTAATAGTTTTGTATAAATCATAACATTTATTTATGTTACCTTTAACATGTAGGTATTGGATACTTACATACTGGTTTAGAAACTGCATTTACAGTTCAGAGCTCTTGGAATTATAGCTTATGTAATTAGATGTCAGTTCTGGTTATCTTTCTTTTAGTGCTCAAAGACGATTGGCTCAAACTATATCCCATGTGTGGTTGGAAGCCTTGCATCCTTTCAAATACCTGCCATGGATTTTAGAGTCCTCTTACTTCAACTAGTTACTTCTGAGGCAGATTTGTGACTTCTCCTATTCTAGTAATTTCTCATGTCCTTCTTCCTATAGTTATTTGTCATCTGCCACCTTTATGTGAAATAAAATTGTCCTTTCTTTCTTTCTTTCTTTTTTCTTTTTTCTTTTCTTTTTTTCTTTCCCCACTGAAAGCTACACATCATCACAGCCCAGCATATAATGCAAAATTAAATTTAGACATGTTTGGACTTTATATTTCTTAAAAGTAAATGGTCTATCTTTCCTTTTCCACCAGGAAATTTCAAGATGTCCTCTCTTCTAACCTGACTCCAGCCTCCTGTTGTATGGGTGAACTCCCTCTACTTTGTTCAGACTCCTCTTTTTCTTATAGTTTGTATATACCTAACCCCTAAAATCTTATTCATTTTTCCTCAGAGAAGTTTATTCTTTCATTTATTTGAGTGCTACCATAAGAAACATCTTTTCAATTAAAATGACTCACAAAGTGTTTTGTTAACCAAAGATATCCTCCCTCCTAAGGGGAATTATGAGGCTACTTCTTAGGTTTTCCTTCCCACAACATTTACATTTATGGTCTAAATAAATAGCTATTTTTAACAATCATAATTGTGTCTCACAACATTTATATTGTGTGGTCTTTCAAGTTCTCAATACTGTGGATTTAAGATGATCCGTTTATCTTTTATTCAGTCACTCACGCTCCAGACTCAGGCAGGCCTGCTCCCACCAGACATTGGCAAGACATGGTCTCTAATCACATTTCAGTTCACAGAAATATTAAATGAGACAGGTGGACCAGAAGGTTTCCAAAGATGTTTTCAGCTTAAATAACAGAGGTGTGTTTTTATATATATCTTGTAAGGGAAAAAGAAAAATAATTTACCTAACAAGTACATTTATTTCATATGCTAATAAAACTTTATGATTTGAAATATGAATCCCTAAGCCCATAAAAATGCAGTGCTAATTATATTTTAAGAAGTATCCATTTATTTCCTTCCTGGGTTTTAATAAAAAGCAAGCCTTTAATTTTCAGTAGCATCTTTATAAGACACTTTTATTTGTAGAAGTAACAGTACTTCAAGAAGAATTTTTTTTTCTTTGCACCAAGTCTTGTGGATGTAAAATCTAATCTACAGCGCTAAGTTGGGATTTCTCTAGGGAGAGCTGGGGCGATGGTGTTATTGTATTACACTGTGCATCTCAGAGAATTCTTAGAGAAGATTTTTGAATTTGAATAAAACGAAGAGTAAAGAGAAAGTAAGATAATTATTTAATATTTTTTCAAGTTTTTACTTAAATTCCAGTTAATATGCAGTGTAATATTAATTTCAGGTATAGAATGTGGTGATTCATTATTTATATAGAACAGCTGGTGGTCATCACCACACGGGCCCTCCTTAATACCCGTCACCCATTTAACCCATCCCCTGCTCACCTCCCCTCTAGCAACCCTCAGTTTGTTCTCTCTGGTTAAGAGTCTGTTTCTTGGGTTTACTCTCGCTCACCTTCTCTCTCTCTTTCTCTCTTTAATGTTTTTAAAAGAAACACACTTTATGGAACCTTTTATGGAATTGAATTAAGACTTTAAAAATCACAAACAGTCTGGGTGACTCAGTTGATTAAGCTAAGTTGGACTCTTCATTTGGCTCAGGTCATGATTTCACAGGATCATGGGTTCAAGCCCCGCATCGGGCTCTGTGCTTGCGGTTCAGAGCCTGCTTGGGGCTTTCTCTCTCCTTCTCTCTCCGCCTCTCCCCACCCTCAAAATAAAGTAAATAAATAAATAAATAAATAAATAAACAACTTTAAAAAATCACAGGCAGTAAACTATATGCTTCCTGTATATTGTTTTTGTTTAAGTATTAACACATGTCTACAATAATATGAGAAAAGAGAAGGATTAAAAGAAAGATTAAGACAAACCAGACAATGCATAGGAAAAAATGTCTTGCAATGGGGAAAAGGACAATGAAGAAATATTTGAAAAGCAGAAAGATGCAGTATTTCATATTATCCCTACTATTTAACCTTGTCATATACCTATTCAATTAAATAAGTGTGCATTCTTCTTCCCTGAACTATCAATTCTGTGCTCAAATCTGATCAAACTCTATCTTTTTAAAACAGAACTCCCATTCCATCTTCCAAAACTATATTGCTTAAATAGGTTGTACGCTGCGTGTCAAATTTCTCAGATGCAGTTTTCTTGCTATGGCATATTCCCACACTTTGTCTCTTTTTAACAGAGTTCTTCTCAAATACAATTTGCTTCCACCTTATAATAAAGATTCTGACTTCATTTTTTTATGTTTGGCTGCTGTCATCTTTCAAGTCCCACCACTTTCCTTTTGTCTTCTGCCTACATTTGGGTGAGCTGATACGAATGGCTAGATGTTTCTTCCTCTGGGAGCACAGAATTCAAACCAATCAAGCCCCAGTCCACATGCATGAACCCACATCCCACCTACCTCTCACAAAAAATTACAAGTCAGCTTCCTGTACTCTGTCAAGTCATTTTCTTTGGCCTGTGTGGGGCCAGCCCTTTTCTCCCAAGAAAGACTCATTAAGTCCATGATAAACTGTTTCATGGCTTCTTGGTATGTGTGGGTAGCATCATCAGCCTCAAACTCCAAAGTAATTTTAGGTGAGGGGCCTGTCTTGTTTCTGTATCTCTTCAGCACACCTCCTCTATTTTGATAATACCTCACTCTACCCATGGGATGAAACAAGTAAAAGATTTCTTAGCTGGTCATTTCTCCAGGTCGGTGACCATATTAGAAGAGAGTCTTACTCTGTAATCAACAACATAGAGAATAAGAGAGAAATGTCTCATACAGTTCCCTCTACTTTGTTTATTTAATCAGTGGGCATAACTGAAAAAAAATCAATGACTACGAGCCTTTTGGCTATGCTTTTTAAGGAAGGTGAATATCAGTTTAGCGTAGTAGTTTTATTCCCATTTTCTGATTCAGTTCTAGTAGTAGTATTCAATTGTTTACCTTTCGTCTCCAGATATACTCGAAATAGTTTAGGCATACATACTAGCTACACAAATCCAAAGCCATAGTTTTTTCTATCCAAAATTTCCCTACTTCTGTTCATGTCTTAATTACATTTCTGAGGTGCAGGTTTTGTCATGATCCACTAGGGGTCATGTAATTATTCACAGGACCCTATAAATTCATCTTAATTCAATGTTAAAAATTTTATGCGTTATATTTAATTAACTATAAAATTTTCCCTAGTATTAAGTGTCTGGAAAGAAAGTCAAGTAAAAAAATAAGTAAAACTTCCTTAGAAATTAAGACAGTGGATTCATCCTTCTTTTATATTAGAGACACTATCATCTCAAGATCATACCACAACCCAAAGTAAAGGTGTCATGTATATCTCATACCCCAAAACAAAAGTACAAGTAAAAAAACATATTCAAGAGAAAACTAGAGGTTAGAAGTACGACAATCCAACATGTGGCTAAAGTAATTTCACAGAATGGAGAGCCCAGTGCTCATCCTCTAGGGTAACATTATGTCAGCACATCATGTTGTTACTCTGACAGAGTAACCCAAGGGAGGTTGAGCAATGTCTGTGTCTTAGGTAATGTCTTGGTTCAGAGAGCTCAGAGGACCTATGCCCTATAAGGTTCATCTGAACACTAAATCTTAGTAAAAGTAGATTTGCTTTAATTATAAACTCGGTTCTTTCTAAAAGATCAGTTAGACTAAAATAAACACCAATTCCCTAAATTTGCCTTTCACTGTGATTGCTACAAATGCAAACTATAGGAAGCAAAGGACATCAAAGGCTCTCAAACTTCTTATAAAAATGTCACCACCCAAGGTGCTTTCAGTTTTTCTCGAATTGTATTGATCAATTGTATTGATGCAGCTACCGGTGCCATTTTAGCCCTGCTGAGGTGATGAGACTAAACACTATGGCCTTGAGAACTGTTAACATAGTACCCATAAGTTTGTTTGATATATTATTAGGAAATTTTTCATGAAACTGTCTGCTTTCTCCATAAGAAAGTTTTATGGTTTCTATTATGCAAACAAATGGACAGTTTGGACCATTTGAATTTTTTTCCAGAGTTCTTTCATAGCCTTATGCAGAAACTTTGTTCTTCCTGTAATATCCAGCAGTCAGCAATCTACATAGAGTCAGCATAATTTAATAGGCCATTTCAGTTATTCTCACTGCTTAGATCACTAATACTACAAGTTTAAAGATTCAGTGTCTTCTCGCAATATTCCTTTCCTGTTTCTGGTTATTCTGTAGATCCTGTGGATCCTTATGTGAACCATAGTAGGCTTGCATTTTGCAAATACCAATGTTAACTTTGGCAAACTTTCTTAATAGCATCCTTATTTTACTTCTAGTCAGAGTGTGCACACTATAGTCTTTTTATTTATTGTGTTTTCCTATCATGGAGTGAGTCAGTGCCTACATACCTGGGCTTTAATGTTTCCAATATTACTAGGAGATTCTCTTCCTTCATGATTGCATGACAGCTGTGGCCATGGATAGACTGTATGCATGAGAATAGAACATGATGCCTCAAACCAGCATGCATTTTATAGTGCAATCCTAACATAAAGGACCTATGTTCCTATATTTTAGCTGAGAAAAACACCTTTTGCTACTGTTCCCTTAAGTCAAAATTAGGATGGTTTCTTATTAAGGAAGTGTCAATGATTAGGAGTGTCAGCCAATTGAATTCTTCCTTCTATTTTGAAAATTAAAAATGATTTACTATTTGACTAGTCAGGTTTATATCTTATAACGAACCTTTACAAATTAGGTTAGAGGGAACCTGGCACAGGAAAACAAATAACTGTGTCTTTATCATAGGCTAGTTCAACTTTTTGGGTATTTATGACAGCCAGGTTTAAGATCTTGCCAAGATTAAGAACTTAGAAAAAAAATGATTCTAAAAGTATTCTGATCTCCCCAGGACTTTGGAATACCTTAGTGTTACTTATACTTTATTCTAATAATGGCCACAAAACCTCTTTAGCAGTTACACAGGTCACTAGTACCTAGTGTACTAGCACTAGTACTAGTTACTAGTACAGGTAGTTTTCCTATAGTTTCTCAGGCCCCTGGACTTTAGAAATCTTAAAATTTTAGAACCATTAAAAAATTCTGCTTCTAAAGGCTAGCATATGCCATATTTAGAAGTTAAATGTTAAAAATATACAGGTTATATGAATATTTTTTAGGGACACCCAGGTGGCTCAGTTGGTTAAGCCTCTGACTCCTGATTTCTGTTCATGTCATGATCTCATGGTTTGTGAGTTTGAGTCCTGTGTCGGGCTCCTCACTGACGGCGTGGAACCTGCTTGGGATTCTCTCTCTCCCTCTCTCTCTGCCCCTCCCCCTTAGCTCTCTCTGTCTCTCTCTCTCAAAATAAATAAATAAACTTTATTAGACTTTATTATATAAAATATATATATTTAACTTTATTATATAAAAAAATATATTTTTTTACTTTAATGATCTCATTCCTTTTAAATGATACCAAAATGATTTAATTGTAAAATAAAGTAGAATCATTGTACCTGTACATTTTTTAAAATTGCTTTTCTAAATAATTATAGTACCATATTACTTTATAAAAAGTGAAATATAAACTTCACAACTTATAACTTTAATGATCTATTGAACATTGACTCTTTTAGTCCTCTCATTTTATTTCCACAATTAATCTAAATATAGATGCTACTGATACCTTTTTGTAAAAGATAAATTTAGTTAATTTATCTCTTAATAAAAATATTCAAATTTGAATAGTTTTTCCATACTATAAGATTCCAGTCTTGTTTACTGTTTGAAAAGTAAATTGTTGAATTTGAACAATTAGAAAAAGCATTTTCTGGGGCGCCTGGGTGGCTCAGTCGGTTAAGCGTCCGGCTTCGGCTCAGGTCATGATCTCGCGGTTTGTGGGTTCGAGCCCCGCATCAGGCTCTGTGCTGACAGCTAGCTCAGAGCCTGGAGCCTGTTTCGGATTCTGTATCTCCCTCTCTCTCTGAACCCTCCCCTGCTCCTGCTGTCTCTCTCTGTCTCTCAAAGATAAATAAAAAACATTAAAAAAATTTAAAAAAAAAAGAAAGAAAAAGCATTTTCTAAGAAAACACAAATCTGCAAAAAGTAAGAATGCCATCACAGACTATAAAATACCTAAAATATATGCTGCATTGTCAATACTGGCTAAAATGAGACTTAACCATATTTAGACCTATTTTACTTTTTCCAAGAGCGTTCAGAATTCAGGCTGACATGTTGGAGGAGTGGTCCTAGGATATCTGATCCTCCTATACATCATAAGTTACACACAATACTCTAGGAAGAAGGCAAAAAAAAAAAAAAAAGAAATCTGTGCACCCAGTATGATTCTTCAAGCCAACCTCAGAGAAGCGTACACTTATTTCAGCATGAACACTGCCCAATGTTTCCAGAAAGGAGATGACTTACTCCTTCCATAGACCTTATCACTCTCCAAGGCTTAATCAAGAATCCCTCTGTTTATCATCATCATCTTCATCATCATCACTATTTTAATCTTGATTTCTGCCATAAAGTAAAGACTGGAGATTGGAATGACTTCAGGACTACAAAAGCAAGTATAAAGTATGTGATAGTTTACGGAATCTCTTTCTTAGTTAATCTATATGTCTCTGGGACTTCTTTTCTAAAATAAAGGAGGACTATGTGGAAGCAGACATCTTTTGAATGAAAAATAAAGGCAGAATCTCTTTATAAAGTTCTGTTACGTGAAACAGCTGCTGATTCTTAAATTTATTCATTTTGCCATGAATATTAGTGAAAGCTAATAGTAAATTGTGAGAGTATTCCCTACGGAAAGTTTAAAAGTGAATAAAATATTTTTGTGGAATAAAAACATTCATGTACATGAAAATAATTTAACATATCTCTCTGAAGGTTTTCTTCTCTGTAGAATTTCATGCATGACCTTTAGCAAAACCAAGAGTATAACCTTGTTTATACTTTGACTTTATTTCATAGCTTTTTCTACAGTATTAAAATTATGTGTTAGATGCACAAAATCCATCCATCCATCTATACCTGTATCTATCTATGTGTTTATATCTATATATCTATATACCCTTATGTGTAGAATGGTACTGCTTGTCTTAGAGTTCAGACGTTTAGGAGTGACAGATGCACTATTTTCAAAGAATTAAGTCATGATTCACTTATTATGAACATAAAAATTAGTTGTGTGGTGGATCACTTTACTTTTTAAAAGTTCACGTACACTTTAGATAAAGGCATTTCCATAAAACTCTAATGAATTTAAACATTTAAATGCAGCAATGTCATGTGCAAAAATATGACATACTGTTCTTTTTGTTTTAATTGAGTCACTTGAAATGTTATGACTTTGTGTCATATTGCTATAGAAAGCACCCCTATTATCCTGTTGATTGATTTTATAAATAAATAATATATAGGTCAGTAAGCTCATTTAAAATGAAGCTAGGCAGCCTTGTAAAATCCTACAAGTAACCATTGCCACAAAGAAGTAGAACTGAGAAGTTAAAGCAGCATAACATTATGTCTGCCCCCATGAAATATCATGAACAGTTATTTTTAATATAGATACTAAAGTTACTGATTAATGCTGATTATTTTGTATGTAATTCACCTAAGGATTTTGCTTTTCTCTTCTCTTGCCATCTGGTATTCAATGCTCTCACAATGAGAATATGCAGAGAGACACAGGAAAAATCTAGCCAGGGGTATAAAACCCAGTAGTACAAGATTTATTGATACAGCTGTTTGATTTATTTTAATGTTTTTTCCCCTGGTTTTTGGAATGCTGGAGGCAGATATGTTATTCAAGAAACATAATGTGGTCGTTTTTAAGGATGACATTGAAATCTCTGACACTCTTCCCATTGAGAAGTTGAACTCATGTCCCGTTTCCTTAATTCTGCAGGCAGGTTATGGTCTTGTGTAATAAATGTTGAGAAAATAACACTGAATAACTTCCTAGGCTTGATCATAGTAGAATATGTAGCTTCTTCTTGAATCCCTTAGAATGGTTGTTCACCAGAAACTCTGCTTGGCATGCTCAGTAGGTAGGAAGTAGGACTATTAGCCCTGCCATGCAAAGGCACCAGTACAGGGATTGCAGCTGACAGTCTCAGCTGAGCTTCCAGCTGACAACCAACAACTGACAAGCATGTAATTGAGTCTCTTGGATGACATCAGCAGGAGAGACCCCAAACAAGAATCGCCCAGCCAAACAATTCCTGAATTCTTGTTCCACAAAATTGTGAGCAAAATAAATTTATTGTTTTAAGTCACAAAGATTTGGCATTATCACAGAACAATGGTAATCAGATCACGTGGACACCAACTCTGCATCCTTTACCCAGTTGAGGATGTGTCCACTGAATTTGGTTTAGGAACCAACATAAACATTTCTGTAAAAGTAAACCATATGTTCTATGTGTAAATTCTTCCTGAATTGGGAAAATTTTCAGATTACCGAAAGGATATATTATAGCAAGAATTCAGCTTTTCAGGTCATCTCTACCCTAGCTAACACCTGTGGTCATATGAGAGGTCTTGTTTGACCAGCTGAAAGAGCAGGGAAAAGCCTTCATTTGGTTTACAGATGGCTCACTCAGTATTTGGATCACTCAGTATTTGGATGCAGATCGAAAAGCAGTAATGGCTGCATTACAACCAACAATTGTAGTGGTCCTGAAAGACAAAGAGTGTATAGTAGAGAGACGCTGTTTATCAGTCCTAGCCCTAAGAACAGCTGCAGCAAGGGAACTGTATTTAATTCCTTTACTTCGTGTCTTTTAGTTTCTCTTTAGGAACAGGGAGGTATGGAAACCATGGAAGTGTTGCCTCCCAAACTGGTATGAAGGAATAGATCAGCGTGACTCAAGGGATGGATTTTGGTGACAATGAGAATGTGCCATTCAGATCTGTGACTGCAGGGAATGTAATAGATCAAGGCTCCAGCCGATGTGCTCTGAAATCCATTGTTTGACTTCCATGCTTCCCACAGGCTACTCCCAGCCAATGACTGAGTGTAGAAAGGTACAAGGGCAAGTGGTGAGGGACTCCTCTGACAGGCAATTTGTATCAAGAATTCACTGACAACCTTACCAAACCATCTGTAGAACTGAAGTGCAATCTAGTACTCTTCACAAATTGTCCTGTAAGTCTCATAAAAACTTCATGTACTAGATAGTATTATTATCATTTACTTTTAAAAACAAAAGAAGCTTAATGATGTTAGGATCACTTTTTTAAGGTCATATGATTGGAAGTATTATAGCTGGAATTTCCCACTAGGAAGTCTGATAATAGAGTCTGTTTAATATAAATTAGCTAAAATAGCATTTCCCCAATATAATTTTATTAAATCATGTATCATTTACTTTTAAGTACCAAGAAAGTTAGAGTCTGGGCTCTGGGTGGAAGTTTAATCTTTTTATGGCAGTACTCAATGCAAACAAGAAGCATATTAAAAGTAACAAGTATTTTATCAGTAACTCAACAGATGAATTCTGGTATATGCTGCTACCAGAATTATATAGGCTACACTCTCCTGAAGCAAACAATAGTAGATGTTTTAGAAATAAGATATTTAGAAGACATGTGTCAGGCGTTATGATTTGGGAACTGCATATTTTAATTTGCATAGGAAAGTTCAGCCTCAGTCAATCAATAAATCAATCACTTTCAGTGATTCAACACTTACAAAGTTCAGAGTACTGTCCTTGTTATGAAATCACTCTGGCATGGCCACATGCCCCATGCGGGGCATTCTCAGGAGCAT
>JAQQST010000199.1:189878-306482 GCA_028646485.1 Cryptoprocta ferox
GACATGTTTATGTAAGGTGATTTGTTGGTAGCTGTTTCTTGTTCCAGGAAGGACGTGTCCGTTGTTTAGGGCGGAAAGGTTTGATGAATGGTTCCCTTGAAGGTCTCCAGGTGGGGGAATGTTGAGATAGTGAGTGGTTTCTTGGTACCTTGGGCCTGAAGGTCATACCTGCCTCAGCGGCCAAACATATATAGCTACGATGTGTATGCAGGTACCATTATATAGTACCTTTCTGGAACAATATATCTTAAAATTAGCATCGTCGATCAGAAGTGATCCTTTAAACAAATCATTTTTTAGAGGCTCTCAAAATGATTTTTTTTCAAAAAATTTTTGTTAATGTTTTTATTTTAGAGAGACAGAGACAGAGACAGAGCACGAATGGGGGAGGGGCAGAGAGCGAGAGGGAGACACAGAATCCAAAGGAGGTTTCAGGCTCTGAGCTGTCAGCACAGAGTCCGATGCGGGGCTTGAAACAACGAACCGTGAGATCATGACCTGAGCCCACATTGGATGCTTAACCAACTGAGACACCCAGGTGCCCCTCAAAATTATTTTAGTAAACTAATAAATATTTTTTGTTTCTTTATATGTATCAGTTTTATATATCTTTCCACATCTTCAGAATCAGAGATTATATTATAAACATCTTTCTAGGGATATATAAAATTTTTACTTTGGGATGAAGAAAAAATGTATTTTTACAAGTTTGGCACATCAGCCGGTAGCAAGGAGACTCAAGGTTTCAAGAGGAATTATTTTAAATTAAACTAATTGGAGGTTTTATTTTAATTAGTGCTCTGAGAAGATTGTTGCAAGAAATTAAAATTCAGGTTTTTTTTTGAAAAATGGCTTAAGGCAAACGTTTTTAACCACTATACCTTAAGTGAATAATGGGAAGTAGAACACTTTTTTCTGAGTGACCTACCATTAAGTACAAAAGTTTCTTCAATATGCTTTCAAAATTGATACTTCTCTCACTTGTGCATTTATAGTTGTACGAACTTTTTCTTAAATACTTAGTAAATCTGCCAATTGTAGGTAATCAAATGTTTTATTCCTAAGCCTAAAATCATTTCTTTTAAATGGGAAACATATCTTTGATAAGACAATAAAGTATATAGATATAGATGTACAATGGCAATTCTACAAAAATATTAAAGAAATGTTTCTTCAACAAAAACTTTAAAAAAAACCAGTAATAGTCATCAAACAATAATATGAATTGTGATCTCAAATGAAAATAAAAATGTAATCATTAATCATATGTTATTTGAAAATCATGGGATGTCTTTCCTAATTTTAATATTTAAATTTAAAAACAGTATTAACTCAAATGGAATTTCATATGACATAGAGTAATACATATAATTAAATGATTAAAATTATTAAACTTAAGCATATATAAATAGTGTTATTATTTGGATTCCAAAATTAGTGCTGCAAATTTGGCTCTGAGCTTCTTTCAGACAGATGGAATGAAAAATAATAATCAGACACTTGATTCTTATTACCTAATAGGAGGAAATATCAGATCACAAAAGAACAGATTCCTTTATTTTAGTGTTTAAAAAAACATTGTCAGTGATTTCATTCTGGAGTTCTGAAACAGAGAACTATCTTCAAATATCTATCCAATGGCCGACTTTGGAAGCAATCCTAAATGTAAGTTGGGGCATCACATCAAAATAAATTTCAATGTGTGCAATTTTTCGAGGAAAGTCATGAATAAAATCTAGAATAGAACTGGATTTCATATCTTTCAAACTGCCCTGCAAAAATATTTCTCTCTTAGCCAAAATTTACATTATATTTTAAAGGCCTACTGTGAAATCATTAAATTTATCCTTATATGTTATAATGTAAGTATGCATATGAAATTCAGGAACCTAATTAAAACATTTGGGAAATTCCCCAGAAACAGTTATAAGTAGCTTTATCATAAAAAATCAAGTAAATTCTTTTTTTTTGAGAGAGAGAGAAAGAGAGAACATGAGTGGGTGAGGGAGAGAGAGAGAAGGCTCTATGCTTAGTGTAGATGTGGGGTTCAATCTCATGACCCTGTGATCACGACTGGAGCCGAAAGCAGGAGTCCGATGCTCAACCGACTGAGCTGCCCAGGCTCTCCGTAAATCAAGTAAATTCTTCATTTCTATAAAGAACATTTTCTATTTGGCTACTAAAGTATAATCATTTACCTTTCACATCTTAGTCTACACCGAATTGAAGATGTTAATTTTTCACAGCACTAATTTGAATTGGAGTTTTTAAAAATTAGACCAGACTAACCTTTTTATAAAGAGACCAGGTAAACAATTTTACCTCTGAAAAAATCAGTATAATAGGACAGCAAACAATGATTCTAGTTCCGCATAGAATACATATATGCGTGTATATATAAACACACACATATATGTAATGTATGTAATACACACATATATGTATATAATATACATATTACATATATAGGTTATCTATATATATAGATACACATGTATATGGATATACACATGTATATATATATTACAGTATTCTGAATGAAAAGTGTGATCCACATTTTTAGGAAACATGTTAGGATTCAAAGATTTTATGGAACATAAAGGAGGGAGACACAAAGTCTGACCACCAAAGAGCAAAATTTGGAAGCTGAATATCTACATACACATACACATATATAGATATTTGTAGGTGTGTACAGATATATTCATTCATTTTGCTGCTTTTTGTTTTTATAGTCTCTTGGACATGAAGAATGCATTCCCTTTTTATCATAAGAGGTCTCACACACAATATTTCTCAATATTATCTCTATCACTTACCCTTTCTCATATAATAAATGTTTGACAAGATTTTGCTCAAAAAGTGACATTAGCTTTTGAGGAAACTTTTATTCTGTGAGGCCTGAGGCAGTATGTGTCATTTCTCAGCATGCTATCTCATCCTAGACATTTCTAATTTGGGGTTGTAGATATTTTCTTTTTTAATTTTGGAAAGGTGTTCATATTCTATAGTTGAGGGAAGGAAATTGAATGAAAAGGCATTTATTCTGACACATTTTACTTGTATCTTATAATTATTCTGTAATTGGGCAATTTTATCTATATTGAAAATCAAAAGTTTATATATGGCAAAGGATACCTTAAAACTAAACTAAAAGACAAATGATAAACCAAGATAAAATATTTGTCATGGAAAGGGGAAATGTTAAAATTCCTTACATACCACAAAATCATAAAATACAATTTAAAAAATATACACAAGTAATTCACAGAAAAGGAAATGCAAATGAACACACATTAATTTATTCAATTAACCAATGTTCTCAAGTGCTTACTCTGTAGCAGATACTATTCTAAGTGCTGTGAATGCAGTGGTTTATAAATAAAAAGAGCAAGGGAGAAAATTCTTGGCTTTCTGGATTACTGGTTGTCTAACAGGGAAGAGTTGGGTAACTGAAAATAAATAAATAAATAATTGAATGTATAGCACTCTAGATGTTGATGAGGTCTTGAAATAAAATTAAGCAGGGAGATAGGAACAGAGAGAGGAGAGGTGGGGAACATTGCTATTTTATACAGTGACTGGATAAGACCATATTTATAAGGTGATATTAATCAGGGCCCAGAAATAAGTGAGGAGGAGAACCATGTGGCTATCTGGCAGAAAGCAGAAGGAACAAAACAAAGGCCAAAGTGTAACCTTGATTGTTTGTCCATTGTAACAGAAGAATGAGCATATGGAATAGAATTCATAGGTGATGGCAGAAAGGCAGCTGGCCTCAGATCTTACAGTGTTTTGCCTACCACGGTAACGCTTTGCTCTTGACTGGGAGTGACATGAATAGCCTTTTGAGGGCTTTGAGCAGAGTCATCATTCAGGAGACATTGCGATACATGGGATTTATTTGATAACCTGTAAGTGTGAGTATAGTAAAGAGATCTGAGGTTGGGGCACTTCAACTTTTAGAACTTGGCAATGATGGTTCGTTCTAGCAAAGAGATTAAGAAAGAGATAGTAGGAGTAATGTGGGAAGGATACAGTTATCCCAAAATGCCAAGTGGGAAATATACTTTAGGGAGAAATAGTTAAAATATTTCTAATTATTTTGATGGTTTATTAAGATGAAGCCTAAAAATGAAGTATGTGCTTTGACAATGTGGAAGTAATTGGTAGCTTTCCCAAGAGATGCTTAAATGGAATGTGACAGTAAGAGCCTTCTGGGGTCAGGAGGGGTTAAAGAGCATACATGAGAGGGTCAGAGTGAGTGAAGAGAGACTACTGATTTCAGGAATCGGCTGTAAAAAGAAGCAGAGAATGAAAAGGTAGCTAAAGGAGATGTGGGATCAAGGGAAGGATTTTGTTTGTTTGTTTGTTTTAAAAAATTTTAACGTTTATTTATTTTTGAGAGCGAGAGACACAGAGTATGAGTGGGGGAGGGTCAGAGAGAGAGGGAGACACAGAATCTGAAGCAGGCTCCAGGCTCGATCTGTCAGCACAGAGCCTGACGCGGGGCTCGAACCCACGAACTATGATCATGACCTGAGCTGAAGTCAGCCGCTTAACCGACTGAGCCACCCAGGCGCCCCAAGGGAAGGATTTTCTTAAGGAAAAATTATTGTTCTTTATATACAGATGTTCCTATAGCTCTGATAGATCATCAAAAATGATGATGCAGCAGGTAGAGGGGAAAATTGTTGGATCAACATTTTAGGAAGGCAAAATGGTTATGAGAGCTAATCTACAAGTAGAAAGTTATCCTTAGGAGCAAAGGCAATTCCTCCATAGTATATTCTTCAGGGTACCTACAGAAACAGATAACACACTCAAAATGCAGTAATTCAAGGAGGATGTATTCATATAGATGTGAATATAGGGAAACAATAAACAATAGCTAAGCTGTTAACAACCCTGAACCCAAAGTGACAAAATGGAGAAGGGGGAAGACAGAATGCTGCCAAGGCAGCTACCTAAAGGAGAGGTGACCTATTTATTAATAAATTATAGTGAATATATATACACGTATGGACACTTTTGTTGCTTTTAAAACACGTGCATTTGTTCTATATCAAACTTTTCTCAACCATATCTACACATTGGTTTCATCTGGGGAAAAAAAAAAAAAACTTAAAAATATTGATGCCTTGGGTGCCACCAGTAGAGATTCTGAAGTAGTCGATCTGGGTCTGCTTGGCCAAGTTTCTGAACATGTGATAAAGTTTAGACCTGGAAGATCATCTATATTTTAGTCCAAAAGTAAGTTACATATTACCAAATGAATATTTTTTGATTTAGTGTTTGTAAATTATAGAAAAATCAATGCTATCTATGTATTTAGCCTTATCAAATTTATATACATAAATAGGTTTATATAGGTGGAATAGAGACAAAATGGTGAAATAAAAAGTTTTGGATTTTTGTCATTGAAATTAATATGTAATATTTATGAGTTTGGAAGAAAATCTGCAATGCTATGTAAGTTAAAAACTAAATTAAGCACTTGATCTAAAAAAATTCATTGTCTTTTGTATTTTAGTGGATGCTTCTTTGAAAACATAAAATAGCTTATTCAATAGCTATTAATCTGTTCAGGAGGGTAACTGATCATTTTATAATCTTTCACTTTTACTTCATCCTAAAAAGAATGGTCCTGTTTTTGTGTCTCTCCCCCCGCCCCCATTTCTTATTATACTTTTAGCAGTGTTCACTTTGCTTTAATTATTTCAAACCAAATTTACTTTGGCTTTGCAACTTATATTTCCCATTTTATTTTTACTTGATATTTAAATCTCATCTTTACTCTCTTTTTCAAAATGCATACCTTCAGGTTTTATTGAACTTTAATAAAATAGAAAGGTGATTTATTTCAAAACGTTTTCCTTTTTTAGTATTTCACATTTTTTCTCTGCTTTGAGTATTATTTTTCTTATTTTGAAAATTGCAACTTTGTATGGCTACCTGTTGTATGTATGGATATATCTATGTGTGTTTGTGTCCTTTTGTTTACTTCTATTTGATCGAGCCCTAACCAGTTATTTTCTTACAATTGTGTAAATTCTCCTTGCTTATCCTTACTATCCAACTCTTGTTTTGTTTTTCTTCTAAGAACTTAAGCCAAAGCTCAGCTTGTGAAACATTTATACCTCTCAGTAATTACTAACCTAGGAATCCTATAACCATGGCGATCCCATCATACAGACTTCTGTACTGTGCCATTTACTGCTGACTAGTGTAGCCTCCCTGGCAAGGGCCAACTTTTGGATATGACTTTCTGTCTGGTCCATCATCCATGCCAGGATCACAGCAGGCACTGGCGTTCTTCTCTATGCCACTGATCTCTTTAATCTTTTCTTATTTTAACCATGGTCTTTATCTTGGGGCATCATAAATGCTAATACATTCATGTGCTCCTAACTAGCTGTGGTAAAATTAAATCAAAGTCATGTGGGTGCAGGGTATCATCCAGGGCTTCTTGCCCATATTTTCTTTCATTTTTAAGGCTTCTATCTGTTTTCTTGCTGTTACCTTAACTGGGGTATTTGGGTCTTCCACTAACATTAGTTGCGATTGCCAATATCTCAAAATTTGTTCCTTCAAAGAAGTCGAGTTCCGCAAGAACGTTTTTAAGTTTTTCTTTTTTTTTTTTTTTTTAATGTTTATTGACTTTTGAGAGAGAGAGAGAGACAGAGACAGAGCAGGAGCAGGGGAGGGGCAGAGAGAGAAGAAGACACAGAATCTGAAAGAGGCTCCAGGCTCTGAGCTGTCATCACAGAGCCCGATGGGGGGCTTGAACTCACAAACTGTGAGATTATGACCAGAGCCACTTAACTGACTTGGCCACCCAGGCACCTCAGGTTCTGCAAGAGTTTTAATACTTAACCTTCTATCGAGGGCAAGCTCTTAACACCAAATAACTATCTGCTTGTTTAGTTATTGTTAAAATACCCCTCATATACAAGAGTGTTGTCACTTCTTTAAAGTTCTACTCATCCACGGTATGAAACAAGTTTCAAATGGCTTACTTAATGCTATGTCCACCTTCAGCGTTCACCCTTGAAATCCTCTGGGATTTCTTAAACATCTTTACATGTCACAAGGTTTTACATGGGAGTGGAAGCTACAAGTTGACCTTCATAATCTCCTTCCTTTTAGTTCAATGGCAACATATATCCCATACTTTCCTTGAAGGGTTTTTCATTTCTAGTACAATTCTCTATTTTCCAGTGCTTTTCCAGAATTCTTCTTTTCTGTATTCTTTGGATATTTTAATAAAATTCTGCAGGAAGGGCCTGAGGCAAGCAATACACATATTTTATCATATGATTTGGAAGTCTGGAATTATCTTCACAAAATTAGGTTGTTATTTTAAAATTCTAAATATAGGTTATATTTTGAGACATATTTGAAGCTTAAATCCTTGCTATATTCTTAGTGGAACATCTGCATTAAGTTGTTTATAACCCATTTGCTCTTTTCATAATTTGATTGCATATGAATTAACAACTCTATTCAGGTCACAACCAGAAGTAAATAGATTTATTTTGATTTAATCACTCTTCCTTAAGTTGTGAAAGTGATTTGGACTTCCTTTTCACATTCAATAAAAGTTCCTTCTAATCTTGACATCAGCTGAGATATCTATTTTAATGCAACATATCTCTCTCTATATTGACTGACTGACTGTATAGGTAGAATCACCATCATTTTAGCATATTCATATAATAGAAGCACTTTTCCATTGAGTACTGGACCAATTTGGTTTCTGTGGTTGATGTGTGGCTTTCATTCATGTGGAAGTCACAAGGACAAGGGCCCGTTCTAACATGGTTCTACTATTCCTCGGGTTCTCCTCCTCTTCATCTGTTTCTTACTGCAGAAGACTAAAGAGAATGTGGAGCAGACACACTTCATAAAATGCTTGGCCTGTCAATCAACTACCTCAACAATTCTGTTCAGATTCCACTAGGGAAAACAATTTCATGGAACTGTGAATTGTCTTCTCACTACAAAGCAGTAGTGAAAATGAAAGCAAAATGACAAAACATCTGTATGTAAATTATTAGATCATTGATGGCAATAATAGACTGACTTGTTTCCTTCTGGGAAAAGTGAAATTCAACCATATGAAAGAAACCTGCATACTAGTTCTGGTACTCTCAGTAAAAATAAAGCTCACCACAAACAGAGAGTAGGAAAAGGTGTTCCAATAATTAAGGGGCCTAGACAGGAAACTGTTTATTTCATCAGCTCTTTTCAACTTGCGCTACTTTGGCACTAACTATGATTCAGGAAGAGAAATTATCCATGTCAGTAAAGAAGTATCCATATGACAAGATTCATTTGCTTCAAAGGGTCACCTATGCTTATTAAGAAGAAAATAGCCTGTGAGTCCATTTACTTATCTCCTCTATTTCATACTCTAAATGACTGAGAAATTCCTCCTCTTGTTTAATATGGCCCATTAGAACTAAGACTAAAATAAATAATAATTGAGTGAACTAAACTGGAAACTAATCTTCAGTTTGTTTCTACAAGCTATCATAATATTTCCCTGGCATTTCAAACAATTCTGCAGAGTATAAACAGCAATAACCTCTAAAAATTGATATTAGAATGTACCACAGGCTTAATATAGTCTTGACAAATTGGATCAAATATGAAGTTCAGTAGTGTTATATCTACATTTCCAGATTCAAACTAAAGCGTGTCCACACAGTGTTTACATATTCCTTGTTTTCAAAATGCCAGTGTTTGAGTAACTTAAAATATTTGCCATGTGTAACTTTTTAATTTTTAAAATGACTATTATATTTTTGGCATATCTGGAGAGTGAAAGGATTAACACGAGCCATTAAGAAGAGGAAAATAAGCTATAGAAATCGTGAAATACACTACATTTTAACTAGATATAATAAATCATAATCTTAATTTTCATTTGCAACTATTTTCTAGGTTGCAAGTGATTTAACAATATTTTACATCTAACAATATTCCTTAGGGTATCTATGTTTAAGAATTTGAAGTTTTAAAACTGACTTTTGAACTATTTCATTTAACTAAGGATACAAATGAACCAAAGATAAATTGGAAAATGCAATTTCCTCTGACCTATTTTCCTTAATAGAGAAGTTTTGTTGTTATTACATAGATAATTTACGTATATATAACATATGTATATTTTAATTATGCCTTTAAAAAGAATGGGATCAATTTTTGTCAAATGGCTTTATAATATTCCACTCCATGTAGATACCACTAAATATTGAATCAGTTCTCTATTAATTTTTTGTTCTATTTTCATTTTGTGAAAATTTGAGATTAATAATTTTTAAGAAAGTATCACTTTACATATATTTATGAATAACTGCAGAATAAATTTTATCACAGTACAATTGCTGAGACTAAATGAGGGATAATGCATTTGGAAATTTGATAAATATTTTCTTTGTTTTATCAATGTGTAAGTCTCACAAATATAATGATAAGTGAAATTAGCTATATACAAAATGATACATATTATTCCGTTTCATTTATGTAATATTCAAAAGCAGAAAAACTTGTTAGCAGTCAGTAGACAGCATAATGATTACATGTGAGATAGTTTGAAGGCTTAGTTTGGGGGAGGGCACAATGGGAACTTTCAGGAGACTGGTAATATCCTATCTCTTGATTAGGGTAGTAATTAAATAGGGTGTTTCCTTGAGGATGGATTAAAGTCACACTTAAAATTTCTTTGCATTTAGTTATGCATGTTATACTTCAAAAATGTTTATTGACATGAAACCTCATAGAATAAAAAACATTAATTTAGTGAGACAAAATTATGTTTTTATGCTTCAGAGCCATTTGATTTGTTTGTTTTATTGAGAACTATATGTCAATCTCTTTGGCTAATTTTCCTGTTATTTCTAACTTGTAGTCTGAGAGTTTATGGTATTAATATTTTTAAAATTTATCAAGGTGTAATTTGTATATAGTGCTGTACATATTTAAAGCATAAAATGTAATAAGCCCTAACAAATGTGTAAGCTCATGAAAATTAGTTCTATACTTTTTAATATAGATTGCTTTGAGTGTCTATATAGAAAGTCATATCATCTATGTAGTTGCATTTTTATGCAATCCGATCTTTTATCCAATTTCAAGTCTTTTACTTTTTCTTATATTGTTGCACTGGCTAGGACTTCTAGTACCATGTTGAATAGGGGTGGTGGGAGGGGAGTAGACATCATTTCATTTTATTGTTACTAATCTTAAAGGGAAAGACATTCAGGCAGGCAGCATTAAAAATGATGTTCACTGTAGTTGTTGTTTTGTTTGCCTGGTTTAGATGTTTTTGTCAGGTTAAAACACTTCAGTCCCAAGTTTGCAGAGAGATTATTTTCTTTTCCCTTATTTTCTTGTATCCTGAATGGATGCTGAATCTTGTCAAAGGATTTTTATGAATGTATTGAAGTAATGACAGAGCTTTTCTTTTCTAATCTGTTAATAGGGTGAATTAAATTGATGGATTTTTGAATGGTAAATAATCCTTCCTACACTGAACTCCATTTGTCATGATGTGTTACCCTTTTTATATATTTTGAGTATTATTTAATAATAATTTGCTGAGGATTTTTGCATAATATTTGATAAAATTTTCCAGTGAAAACATATGGGCCTGGAAGTTTCTTTGTTGGCATGTTTTTGTTTAAAAATTCAAATTTTTGATATAGGACTAATCTGATTATCTACTTCTTGAGTGAATTTTGTATCTTTCAAGGAGTTATTGATTCATTTATTCTGAATTGTACACTTTATGGGTAAGAGTTCTTTGTAGTATTTCTTTATTACCTTTCATTTTTTTTTATTTTTTAAATGTTTTTGAGAGAGAGAGAGAGAGAGAGAGCAAGCACAAGTCAGGGAGGGGCAGAAAGAGAGGGAGAAACAGAATCCAAAGCAGGCTCCAGGCTCTGAGCTGTCAGCACAGAGCCAGATGAGGGGCTCAAACCCAGGAACCTTGAGATTATGACCTGAGCCAAAGTCAGCACTTAACCAACTGAGCCACGAAGGCACACCCTTTTATTACCTTTTAAAAGTCCCTAGATCAGTAATGATATTTCATCTTTCATTCTAGTATGGTTAATTTGCCTTAACACTCATATATTTTAAACTTTTGGTTTGTCTATTATTTTGTCAAATTTATTGATTTCTACTCTATTATTTCTTTACTTCCATATATTTGTCTCTATTTTGCTCTTCTCATTTTTCCTTATAATATAAAATCTTAGGTTACACTACTGAGACCTTTCTTATTTCAAAAATAAACATTTAATGCTACATATTTACTTCTATGCTGTGTTTTAGCGGTATTCCGTAAATTTTGCTATATTTTAAATTTCATTAATTTTAAAATGTTCTTTTCAATCTTTCTTAAAACTTCATCTTTGATCTATGGGTTATTTCAATGTATGTTTATTTATATCCAAATACTTAGGATTTTCCTTATGTCTTTAGTTATTGATTTCCAACTTAATTCTGTTAAGGTCCAAGAACATACTTTGTATAGTTTCTATTCTTTTAAATTCTTCAGGTTTGCTGTATGGGGTGGATTATGGTCTATCCTCATGATAACTTTGAAGGAATATTTATTTTACTGTGGTTTTGTGGAATTCTATAAATGTCAGTTAGGTACAAACTCTTTGATTCCATTTATATGCAGGCCAGTTCAGACATGTTGGATATGTTATGAAAGATATCAGTACAAGAGTTACCTGTGGGAGATGGAGATTTTCTGGAAAGTCCCAAGAGGAAAATTTATGGGGTGATGGAATGTCTGTGCTTTGAATTGAATCTTGTTTATATGGGTCGATACATTTCAAATTTATACTTAAGATTTGTGCATTTTATTGTTTCACAAATTTTGCCTGAATTAAAAAAAAGTTAAAGGAGGCAGGTACAGTAATTTTCTCAGCAAGGGAAAATTTTCTTGCAAGGGAAATATATAGTCTATACAATTTTAAAATGAATGGTGGGGATTTTAATGGTTTCAGGTTTCACATTTAGGTCTTCAATCCATTTTGAATTTATTTTTGTGTATGGTCTAAGAAAGTGGCCCAGTTTCATCTTTTTGCATGATGCGATACAGTTTCCCCAACACCATTTGTTGAAGAGACTTTTTCCCATTAGATATTCTTTTCTGCTTTGCCAAAGATTAATTGACCATATAGTTGTGGGACATAGATGGAGCTAGAGAACATTATGCTTAGTAAAATACATCAGTCGGAGAGACACAAATACCATATGACTTCACTCACATGTGGAATTTAAGAAACAAAACAAATGATCATGGGGCGGGAGGGAAGAGAGAGAAGCAAACCAAGAACAGACTCTTACCTATAGACAGCACACTGATGGTTACCAAAGGGGAGATGGTTGGGAGCATGGGTTAAATAGGTGATGGGGATTAAGGAGTGCACTGTGATGAGCACCAGGTGTTGTATGAAAGTGTTGAATCACTATAGTGTATACCTGAGACTAATATTACATTGTGTATTAACTAATTGGAATTTAAATAAAAACTTAAAAAGTTAAAAATTAAAAATCATTAAAAATGAATGGGGAGGATTTTTAACATCTGCACACTTATTAATAGCTTAAATTTGTGGTAGCCTAAATATGCTACTAATAAACATCAATGTCACACTTGCCACATTTCAAATCAACATTACAACTTTTCAGTTTCAAGTTGAAAATGTTCTTCTTAAAAATCTGATGACATGAATTCAAAGAAGAAAATGATTGCAATGTTATCAAAACTGTTATGTCACTGTTATTAGCATCCCCATTGTCATTCTCAGGTTATTAAAATTTAATAACAACCATGTTAGATAAAAGGAAGAGTATTCTGATAATTATTTTTACACTCAAAAGTTATCTATTTTTTTTCTTTCTTACTTTACCTTGCAATTTCTTTTGGTGTGGTGCAAGAAAAATAAGATTGCTTAGCACACTATCCAATTCTCTATCTCTTAATCTATCATAAAGTTTTACCTAGTGTACTCTTAATCATGGCCTACATTTAAAAAGAAAATGCTATCTTAATGTTGGTAACTACTTTAGGAACTAAAACTTATTAAGCATTAGCGATTTTGCTAACACTATGGTAAACACTGTTTAGTCTTATTTTATTTTGTCCTCACAACTTCATGAGAAGGCAGGCACTATTATTCCACATTATAGATCACAAAATTGTGACTCAGAAAAATGTAACTTCTTCACAAGGGTAATTTGAGCAACTTATACTCAAAGCCTAGTTAGTAAGTGTATCTTGTCCATGTTTCCATTACACTAGAGTACTACAAAATATTCCTATTTTCATCTTTTTACCAGTATACATTAACAGTATTTTTAATATCTATATTTATCTAATAAACAAAAATGGTTCCTTAATAACTATTAAAGCCTCTTTTCTCAGCAATCTTCTTCACTTTTATACATCCCTTAATATACATTTGCATATATTCAAATTTAAATAGTTCATTAGTACATGAAATACTTATATGATTACTGGGTACATTTTATACTGCAGAAAGTCATGGTTTTATTGTGTGCATAATGAATTTAAAGTTACAACTAAGGAATATTATGACCCAATGATGCATTTTAAAATTGCTTTCCTTCTGAGTAAATAGTCCCAGATGTTCAAATAATTCCAATTTGAGGTTATCACAAGGCCAGTTTCAAAAAGACTTCAAGTATCTTAGTAATATTTCAAATACAATTTTTGTGAGTCCACAAAATATATGATTATTCAAACTAAAACACACAAGTTGATCTAGGCTAAAGCTTGCAAGTTTAAATTTATCTCCTCCATCTTCACTCTTTTGATTAAACTAATTCCAACTTTTTTTTTTCTGAGATGAGATTCAATCTTTCAATATATAGCTATCTAACTCTTGTTAATATGTATGGAGTGAAAGTTCTTATATAAATAATTATTAGAATAAAGAAACGTTTTTTTTTTTGCCTTTCCATTTGATTATTTTGAACCAAGTGAATACAGATTTAATCTAGCTAGACATGACCTTTACTCTTAACTAAATGAATTAATTATTCCGAAGTCTGACATTAAGTTTGCTGTGTTATTGTATAATTGTTTTAACCACTATATTCCATAAAGTGATCTTAAATCATAAAAAACCATGGATTTTAAGAATAGCTGCCAATTATATTCTTTAATGTATCTACTGAGCCAAGCACATAGTAGGTATTTTTACTTCTTGTAAAAATTTACTTCTTGTAAATTTGTTGTATTTGAAATACTTGTAAATTTGTTGTGTTTAAAATACTTCAGAGACCTGAAGCCATATTTATCTGTTCAGCAACTTTGTTATCAGAGTATTATTGTATTTATAATTATTTTAAAAAAATTTCACCTACCAAATCATATTTCACATCAAAAAATTCTTTAAAGTTCATTATAGTTACCCTTGCCAATGTTTCTCCAGTCTTCACATATAAAAATAATTTACAACTTGAAGATACCCATGTTCATGGTGATGGGTGGCTGGCAAAATATCTCTACAGAATGATCTATGAGCTGGCTTTATTTCGAAGCATGAAATAAATAGAAATCATTTCATGTATTTGATGGATCATGAAATGTAATGACTTTGCCTCGAAGAGGAAAAAGCACCCATGTATAGATAAGACAACTGACAAACAAGTAAAGTGAATTCCCTAATTGCAAGCAACAAAACAAAACAAAACAAAACCCACAGTTCTCTGCACAAAAAATACATGCTTTCATAGTCCAACACGATGTAGTGACTCAAGACTAATTCGCATGTGAGTCACTATGTTTTTAAGTATTTAAATATTACGCAAGGACTATAACTTGATAAAACCAAATTATTGGAAGCCTAATAGGAATAAACAAAATTTCACTGATGTCTTTGTTTACATGATTTCTACAGGAAAATTGCCTCTAACACATTTTTGTACTCTTCAGCTATGTAAATAAACATGTTTCCAGTAAACAGAGAATGCATTCTATGTTTCCCTACTAGCATTCACAGAATAATAAGTAACTATAATTTTGGTTGCTATGTCCTTAGAACAATGCACAGTACCTCAAAAAGTAAGTATACATCAATTTATGAGGTGTGATCTTAAGTTTATGCTTTTGATGTTTAATATAAGACTGTTTGCATTATCTGCAAGAATGGTTTTTCTTTAAAAATGCTTTGAAGCAGTAGTTTCTAATTATATGTGTAAGTTGTAAACCTTGATCTGATTTGAGTTTTTCAATCCATAGCTTAAAATTTAAATATTTGTAATGCTTTACAGCATTGTAGCCTATGTAGGAGACAAAAGACTCATAAAATAAATGTAACTAAAATTTTACAAAAGTTCACTTAATTTTCTATGTCAGTAAATAGTAACAGTAAGCAAATGTGGTAAGTCTAGGTCTCTGTAAATATGTGAAGTATTTGAGAAATCATACCTATCTCTTAGAATACAGCAGCCTGGGATTGTGAAGTTCAATAAGATCTGGGAAGAGTAAAAAAAAGAGTTAAGGCCTAAAAGTCGTGGTGGCAGTGTGTGTTTTGGGCTAAGAATGGGGGAGGGGAATATGAAGGGAGTGGAAAATAATTGTCTTTATTGTGCATAAGATGTGGAATTAAGATAAAGTAATGCTTTGGCTAATAGGTTTGCAGAGCCAGTTTTCTTGACTCTAATCCAATTTTGATTACAAATTTCATTTTCATTTAATTGGAAAGTTTCCTTCCAATATAGAGATATAATTTCTTTCTCTACATTCCTGCACCCTTCCCACACATCTTCTAGATATGGATTATACTTAGGCCATTTATAAATAAGTTAGAATTAATCAACAAGGTAAACATTCATATAGCAATTATTGCAATTAGCCTCTTTGATGTTAATCACTTCTATTTGTGTTTCTCAGACTTCATTTCTTATGTCTTTAACAGAAGTAATTTTATGAGACTCATAAGATGCCAACTTTTTGAGTCCCTTTAAAATAAAAGGGGATCACCTTGAGCTCCAAAAATGCAAATCAACTGGAAAAACACCAGCTGGCCTTAATCTTTCAACATTACAGTTTAGTCTGCCTCATGTCAGCAGGCTAGCAGGTACTCTTTTTATAGAAACAGAACTTAGCAAATGTAGCTGCTTTTTCTTTCTTGTTAAGAGTGAATTTCTCCCTTCCCCAGCTGTATCCAAACACAAACACATGCACACAGACACACACAGACACACACACACACACACACACACACACACACACACACAACTGCATAATTTGGAGAACAATAGCATGTTAGTGAAAGTTACTACTAGCGTGGGGCATTAGACTGAAGACCTACTCTTCAATTTTGTATTAAAATAGCTTATAAACCCAAATGTGTTTTTTCTGTCTTTTCAATAAATTATCAGTAGCAATAAAATAAAAATACAAATAAGAAAAAGAAAAATCACTAATTATATACTGCTTTTTTTTTTCGTTAAGTGAAATGAATGCCAAGTAATAGTCTTGAAAATTAACCTGAGCTTATGCTCCAGTTTAAAAATATTCAACTGCAATTCACTCTGATAAAACTTCAGTATGTTCTGATTGTCTCTCTATCCATTCTTTTGTGTCCTTATTTTTAAAGCACATGATAAGTCACTGTCTCCTTTTCTGTACTGTGTCCCAAAAAAAGGTAAAGAGGTAATATATGCAACCCAAAATAACCATTTCTTATAATAAGTAAAGGTTAAAACCATTTGTACGGTGACTCACATAGGCATCAAGTGCTGTAAATTTATCAGGCATGTGATGGCATAATTTGGGAAGTAAACCCACTCTAATTTTTTCCCATGAAATGGGACATCATTTAAAACTAAACATTGCAGAAACATGAAACATATCCTGTCATCCCTGAGTAATGACTTCTTTTTTCTATTTACCCAGTTATCTCTCTTTCTTTGTTTATACACTATATTAAATAACCACATGTCATAAACTGGATAATAAATCAGATTGCTACACACTTTCTTCCTCTCCACCACTAATCTGCAGTTGCCTCTTTCTACTCTGTAATAGCTTGCATGAGGTATTTTGACTGTTGATCTCTGAAACTTTTCTTTATAAAAGAACAGTGATAGATGCTTTTTGGCAGTGAGGATCTCTAACCATGCAATTTGTACTAGCTCTGGGATGAGGTCAAAATATTAATTTATATATTTAAGTCCCTATTGAACGCCAGCCAGTGTTGTAAGTACAGTGGAAACTGTTGGGAATTAACAACTATCAGGCGTTTTATTCCCTTCCAACACTATCTCTACTTAATGTATCTACTCAATATAAAAGAACAATATGTGTTCACAAGACCTTATGCAAAGAAAAGAAGAACTGATAATACCACAGAGAAACATGCCAAAGTATAAAATTTAAATGTCCCTGCTTGTTTCTTTTTTACTATATTTTTAAATATATGCAACATTTTATATTATTTTGTTTATAAATATAATTATACAATATATCAAGCAAGATAATTAATATTAAAAAGAAACATAATACAAAAATAAAATAAAAAGAGATATAATAATATCTCTATGATGAACACAGATCAACATTTTCCTGTATATGTTTTAGATATCCATTATTATGAAATAATACATATAGATATAACTATAATTCCTTGATCCTTTCCCCAACCATTTTTCCCAGAGTTTAGTTATCACTTAAAGTACCTATTAATTATCCATTAAATTTGTAAAACTTTGCTATATGCATATGTATTCATAGATAAATGGAAATATATCTATGTATATATCAGTGTAAATTCTCTATAATTTCATAACAACACAGTAGTAAACATATCTTTTTTCACCTCAATTTTCATCCAAATATTTTTATTTTTATATTTATTGTTACTTGTATCTCTATTTCAATAAGTGCTTTGTATTTGTATTCTAATATGTGAAAATGCACAATTTATTCATTTCCTACTAATAAATACTTAATTTGTTTATCCCATTTTCAGTTATGAACAATACTGCATAGAATATTTATATATGTCTCTTGCCTACATGTACAAGACTTCTAGGAAGTGTGTTTGGTGGTGAATTCTGTGTCATACATAGAATACTAACATCTTTAAATTTACTAATTATTGCCAAATTTACTCCAAATGTCTGTACAAAATTGCATTTCCAATTTGAGTATGAGTAAAATTTTCCCTAACACTCTATCTTTGATATTATACAATTCTATAAATGTTAATTTTTTATCTAACTGGTGAGAAGCTATGCATTTAAATGCTTTACTCTGATTTCTAGTTATTTACACCATCTTTTGAAGTTTACTAATCATTCAGATATCTTCTTCCATAACTCCATAACTTGTCTGTTTGCCCAGTTTTCTGTTGATTACCTATTTTTCCTTTTTGCCTCATAGGAGTTATTTAATATTCAAAATACTTATATTTTTAAAGGCTGCATCTCACTTGTCTCCTTCTGTGGGTTTTCTTTTCATTTATATGTATTTTAAGAAGATGGAAAGAAGTCTTGCTTTAAATTTTCATGTTATTAAATATATCAGTTTATCCCTTTTATGGTATGACATTTTGAGATTTGAATAAGTTATCTTCCCTACCTTCTTATAAATAAATTGACTAAGTATTCTACTTTTTCCCTTTTAGATCTTCAATTTCCATGTATTCTATTTATGTGCATGGCATAAAGTAGAGATCTATAATTTCAGTAGGGATAACAAAAATCCTAGCAGTATAGATTGAATGGGCCATTTTTCCTTGCTAAACCACAATGCAATGGTATTAAAATACCAAGTTTCAACATACATATCTGCTGCTGGATTCTGTATTTTGTTCCATTAACATACATATGTACTCACTCTTTGAGTAATTAAGTATATTGGTTCTCCTGGAACTATATATGTTTTTATACATTTTAGGCTTTTCTTATCACCCATAAATCATATATATTTTGATGAAATGATAAATTTGACACCACTTCATAAATTTTTATATATAGTTTATTTATTTATTTAATATACAGTATATTTATTTTTAAAAATTGGTTAATTTCATTTAAAAAATTTAGGTTATGGGGACCTGGATGGCTCATTCAGTTAAGCATCTGACTTTGGCTCAGGTCATAATCTCACAGTTCATGGGTTTGAGCCCCATGTCGAGCTCTGTGTTGACAGCTCAGAGCCTGGAGCCTGCCTCAGATTCTGTGTCTGCCCTCCCTCTCTCTCTGCCCTTCCTCCCTTCATGCTCTGTCTCACAAAAATAAATAAACATTAAAATTTTTTAAAATTTAGGTTGTTTTATATAATATTCAGTGGATGTGCAAAGTTTATTATTTTTATTATTGGAAATTTATAGATTATTTCTATTTTATATTATAAATAACTTGAATTTTAATATATGTCATTTTTATTTATATATGCATGTTTGCATAAATAATTTATATATATCATATATGTAAATCAATAAAATTACTTATAATGAAATATGTATGTGTGTATGTGTATATATATATATGAGCACTGGGGTTATATGTGAGTGATGAGTCACTGGGTTCTACTCCTATAACCAATACTACACTATATCCTAACTAAGTTGAATTTAAATAAATATTAAAAAAAAAAAAGATTGCTCTCCTGCATCCCCCTTCCTTTCTTCCTTGCTGCTGAAATAGAAGTACAAAGAATCCCCTTCTGTTCCAGAAATCTTATAAACATTCACTCTTATATTTTTCCCTATATCCTTTCTGAGTATTTTTAAGAAGAAATATTATTGAAAAAAGTCTTTTTTTTTTTCACTTGTCAAATTTAATTGACAGATTTCATCTCATTAGGCTGCAGGATCTTTTGAGGCTCTTGACTACTTTTTGAAGCTCTCTCATTTCTCAGCATTGTGGAAACCATACCGTCCTGATTCTGCTACTTCTCTGAGAGACTACGGTTTAGTCATCATCGTGCATTCACCAATGAGTTTTCCAGGATTCTGTTCTCATTTCTCTCTTCTTCACAATCAAAAATTTTGTTGGCTTAAACTACAATCTATATGCTAATGATTCTCAAATCTGTAGCTTCAGGTCTCCTATGTACAATAGATTATTGGACATAGCTACTTGAAAATCACAGCACTGGCTCAAAATCTAACATGATTAACATTTTAAACCTGCATCAGTGTCTTTTATACTGATTCCTATCCTGCCATGCATTCTCTACCCCCAGCCCCACCTCTACTCACCATCTGCCCCACCTGTTTTTCTTCTACATTCCCAGTTTGGAAGTGACTTAACAATTCACCTTATCTTTAAAGTCAGAAACCTGGCTGTCAATCTGAATGATCATTCATCTTTATAGCTATATTCAATTAAGCATATTTTCTGTGATTTCTGTATCCTAAGTACCCTTTTTACTGCTCTGGTCAGTACCAGTAGCTAAAATTTAGGTCTTAATTTTTCTCTTATTTGTCATAGTATCCTAAACTATCTTTTTATCTACATTTTTATGTTCTTCCCCATCCATCCTAATTCCACATGGGTGATTCTCAAAAATTCTAACTTAATCATGCTATGTTTCCTCTGCCTGAAACCCATTTGGGGTGCCAGTCCAAAATTTGCTGGGCAGACCAGCAGTCTTGAGACCCAAAGGAGAGTTGCAGTCTGAATCTATAACAGTCGGCTGGCAGAATTTCTTCTTGCTCATGGAGATCAGTCTTTGTTCTGTTAAGGCCTTTAATTTATTGGATTTGGCCTATCCACATTTTGGACTGCCTCACTCAAAGTCCATTGATTTAAATGTTAATCTCAACCCACATACACCATCAAGGAAACATCCAAAATAATGTTTGATAAAATATGTGGACACCCTGACCTAGCCATGTTGGCATGTAAAATTAATTATAATGAGTACCCATTTCTGTGCTTCTATTTTGCAATTCTTTATTTAGTACCCTGGCTAATTTTTTTTAAGAGAGATAGTCTTACTTTTTAACAAAAGAAATCCATAGGCATAATATAATAATCAAATCATATAAAAAGGTTTCTAATAAAAATTAAAAATCTTCTGTCCTTTCTTTCCCTTCTTCCTGGTCCAATCCCTAGAGAAAACCATTTTTTTTTTTCTGCTTGTAGTACCTTTGGTAGTTAATTGCATATTATGAACAATATTTTATAGCTTTTTCTTGTTTCATCAGCTATAGACATGATCTCTTTGTTTTCATTCTTGGACCATCCCTAATACAAATTGACCTGTCTCCAAAATTAATTTTAGATTCTCTTTATTTTTATTCATAATTAAAGCAGATATGCTTAAGAATATTAACTATTGTCATTTTTGATTACCCACCTTATAAGGGGAGTATATTTGTACTTTTTTCTCCTCTATAATTTTTCTCTGTATCTTCCTACATCTATCAAATATAATATTATTGTACATTATAAATTTTTATAGATTCTTCATCTTTTCTTTAAACATAAAAAACCTGTGTGTGCCTTCTATATGAATATATCATATACTCACAGCTAGGCAGAAGTTATATTCTATTTATGACTTAGCTTTAGAAGTCACATAGCATTACTTCTTACATGTTCTGTTTATAAATAGTGAGTCATTAAGCCTAATCCACATTCAAGGAAAGGGAAAGTGTTCACTAACTTTAGAAGGGGGGATATCAAAGAATTACAGGAATATTTTTAAATTACTCCACCTTCTTTATCGTATCATAAGAGTTTTATTATAGCGTTTTAATTTATATAATTGTAATGAATCTTGTTTTGTTTTGTTTTTTTAATTGCATCTTATTGTTTCCTTTATGGTGGGCTTAATACATGCCAAAGAAAAACCTGTTGCTACTGGACATTTACATGCTCCTCCCACAGACCTTCCTTCCTGAATTTTCCAAGTTTGGTCTGGTCAGTCTCCTGACCCATAAGCAGAGACTTTGACACTTCCTTTGTATTTACAAATATCCTTAGAGTCATTCTCTCTCCACAGGAAGTAGATAACCAGGTCACTGTGCATAGTTGTAATCATTGGAGGATATTTTGTCTTGCCATTCTCTTTGAGAGTCACTGAGTGTGTCTCTACTGCAGAAGCAGCCCTATGCAGCTTGCACTCATAACAAAGTGACACATTCATGTGGTGTTTCATTCCCCATCAGCTGGTTATGGAAAGCCACCCATAAGGCCTTTTGTGTGTCTTGATATAAAGATACCAGTGTAACAGTAGCATGTGTTTTATGTCATCGGTTAGTATAGCTTCCTTATTCCCTCGAGATATTCTTGGGCCCGATACTGAAAGTGACACCTGCATTTCATGAAGAATTGCTGTTGAACCCACTTCATCTTGTGATGTACCCAGTTCATGATGATCCTTGGTTGGATTCTCAGTATTTATAAGACTCTTTATATAATTTATATGCTAAGAGCTGCTTTGTGAATGGCATAAAGCTCTTTGCTGCAGGGATCATTACTTAGGGGTTTGTACTTCAACTTTCTCATTGTAGCTTGCCAGAGAGTCCACATAGACTCTTCTTTTACCACAAATACCTTTAGTAACTTGGGATCTGTTGAGTCATATGCAGTAAGTATCAGATTTTCTTGCTTCTCAACCTGGACCTGCTGAAGTGCTCTTCCTAAAAGCTGTCTGTCTCCAAATAAATGGACCACAGTATAATCCCAAGCAGGATATGTAGGCATCTAAACCCAAAAGGCATTATGCTCTTTACTTTTTTTCTAGAATGTGAAATGTGTAATAAATAGTCCTTTACTTTGTGGGGCTTTTCTAGCATGTCCCAGACCACTGGAAACTACAAATTTTACCAGTGGATCAGTCTCAGGGCACATTTGTCTTCCTAAGACATTAAAAGCACATGTAACTTGTCATTCTATGCTTATCAGGTCCTGTTAACAAGTATCAATATAGTGAAACAGTGCGATGTTCTGCATAATGTCCTTTGCTCCTCTGGGATTCTCTCATTTGCATTGTTACTGGGAAGTTCGATTCCAAACTGAATCTCCTTAGGTCAACTCCAGCCTACAAGGGACAGCCATTACTGAGTTTCTCAGTGATGATTGCAGACCATTCTTCCTCAGTTCCATAACCCCACCAGACTGTTTCTTCTTACTTTGCTACACAAAGTATCCTTCAGGCCCCTCAAAAGAGGCAGTTGCTGTGTTTCCTTGTGTAGTAAATTAATTTTACCATGCTCCACTCTATTAGCCTGGTTAACATTTTGGCTTCTCTAATTTATTGTGACCTATTGCTTTTCCAAGCTTACTAGGGCCTTCCCAGAAGCGTATCAGGACTGACTTGGGGCTCTTACCTTATGTCAAAAGAAAGCCCCCGCATCAACAAACTCGTATATCCAGTTTTGCGATAATTTAAGACAAATGTAGAAAATATTGTGAGTTAAAATGCACAATTAGTAAATATAGGATAAAACTCTAGGGTCTTGAATGTAAGACAGTAATATAGTACATATTAGGGAAAATAATAAATTTGATGGTGATTTGAGGAGAGATTTACCTAAAATTTAGAAAGTGTACATTTTTTAGTTCTCTTAATCATATGCTTTTAACTAATGACACGTAGACTTTTTATTCCAGTTTTTAGACTATTATTTATAGTTTCAATTTCGTATTTATAATTAAGTAAAATTGATATTTTACCTCATCTTTCACTCAACTAAAGATTATTCTGTATTTATTAGTAAAAGAAACTGTGGTACCCAAAAAGTAGTGGTCCATATTAAATTGTTCAGTATCACCTAAGTATAGATACTATATATACTCAGTATACTTCATTTCTTGATAATGTAATATATATTAATAATAAAAGTCTCTAAGGTATAGATTGTTTTCATTCAAATTGATAAGGGCTCTTAATGTTGAGTCTCATGTTTAATTATCAAAGATGCATTCACTAATGCATGGCTGGGTAATGGCTCAGATAATAGAGTCTAGGATGCATATGTAACCAAGAAGATTATGCTTGTCCTCCTGACGGTTAGTTATGGCAGGATACCAATTTCTTTAATTATATTATCATACTAACAACCAGGTACTTAGGTAGCCATCATTAACTATTTAATAGTTTACTGTTATTCTCATAGGAATTTAGGAAACAGAGTAAACAGTGGGTGGCTCGAGGCCAACTAAAGGCAAAGAAATAAATTTGAATGGAGGTGAAATAACTGGGGTCAAGCATAAGGACATAAGTACTAAATAATGGAGACTACCCTAAATCTTAATATTCTTTTTTTTACCTTCAAACACTATCTAAAAGTGCCATATAATTACATAAGTCAGATGCACTACATCAGAAATGTTTTATTTTGCTAATAAACTCTATTCAATAGTCTATATAAAAGTAATATTTCAATCCTTATTGAAAACATGTGAGATATATATATTACATGTGTATATGTGTATATATATTTGCAATTTTTTCAACCTAATAGACTTTATTTTTAGTGAAGTTTTAGGTTTAAAGGAAAATTTAGCATCTATGTATTTTCCTCCATGAAAATAGAGTCCTCATATCATCAAATTATCAAGAATCTAAGGCCTCCAAAAACAGGTCTACATTTTCAGCTCTGAGACATCAAGCGCACGTATATCATTACTTCTCTACCAACAGGAAAAAGCTATGAAAATCAATAACTTTATTTGGACCCATCAGAGAAATGACATTTTAGAGCAAACTGCCTACAACCTGAAATCTGGAGAGACAAGAAAATCCAGTTACAACTAAGGTCTGCTTACTGGGGCCATGAACTGGTAGGAACACTTATGTTAATTTTTGACACCCCCCCCCCCAGGAGCTGCAGTCTTATTGAGGCCCCCAACACTTTCATGGGTTTTTCTCCCATCACCCTACCAGGTTTTTGCAGAGAGATTCTGAGAAAAATTTCCTGTAGCTCTGGCATAGGGAGAGGAAAAGTCATTCTAATGATACACACCAGAGCCTTCTCCATAAAAAGGCGTACATTTCACGGAAAAGGACTTTGCCAGAGCTAAATTCTGAAACTTTGTTTCAGCTTGGGGAAAGGAAGCCATCCCCAATTTATCCCCATATTTTCTTTCTGTCTTACGTAAGGAAACTGTGAGACTATCACCAAGAGTCAGATCTTCAATGAAATATATTAGAGACTCTGGAACCAGGAATAGGGGTCAGGGAAGAGAAGCTATGCAACTGGTGAAATACTTGTGATTTCACAGCCTTGAGAAGCAGACCCATTAAAAGACTGACATTTATTCAGATTATAGAATATTCATTCTCCCCTACATTTAACCACCATACCAACAGTGGCATTTCATTATAGATGACAGAGATGCAAGATACTATTTCCCTAAAGCGTGTCCACAGGGGAGTCCAAAGTCAAGAGTGGAAGGAAAAGCAAGGGCACTAGAAGATGCAGAAGCCTCTGGAACTCATAGGTACAGCAAACATCACACAGCCTGATTCCCAGCCAGATTAATATCAATCCTCACACTATACCTAGTTGACTCAGTATCTATAACTTGCTACATGTCTGGTTTTCAACAAAGAAAAATTACAAGCTGTGTCAAAAGGCAAGAAAACACACTCTGAAGAGACAAGGCAATCATCAGAACTGGAATTAGACATCAGACAAATGCTAAAATTATCAGACAGGTCATTTAAATAACTATGATTAATATGTTAAGTATTCTAATGAAAAAAGTAGAAAACACACAAGAACAGATGGGTAATGTAAGCAGTGAGATGGAAACACTAAGAAAATATCAGAAGGAAATCTTAGAAATGAAAAACACAATAACAAAAAGAATGGTGATGAGATTATCACTGGGTTCAACAAAGCAAGGAACCAATGAGTGTACTTGGAGATAGGTCAATAAAAACTTCCAAAAATGAAATGGAAAGACTAAAAGGATGAAAAGTAATACAACAGAATATTTAAGAAACGTGCAACAATATATAAAGGCCCCATACATATGATTGGAATACCAGCAGGGAAAAAAAAAAGACTAATGAAGCAGAAATAATTGAAGTAATAGTGGCTGAGGACTTTCTATAATAAATGACAGATATCAAATCACAGATTTAGGAAGCTCAGAGAATACAAACCAGATAAAGACCAAACACACACACAGACACACACAAACATACACACACACACACACACACACACACATTTCTAGGCATATAATATATAAACTTCTGGAAATCTAACATAAAAAGAATATCTTGAAAAGAGATTCAAATTAAAAAAAATTTAATGTTTATTTATTTTTGATAGACAAAATGTGAGCAGGAAGGGACAGAGAGAGAGGGAGATAGAGAATCCAAAGCAGGCTGTAGGCTCTGAGCTGTAGACACAGAGCCCGACCCAGGGCTCAAACCCATGAACCATGAGATCATGACCTGAGCTAAGTCAGATGCCCACTGACTTAGTCACCCAGGCATCCCAAAGAGATTCAAGTTCTTAAGCTTAATATTGAGGGACATTTTTCTCATTATCAAAATAAATGTTTTGTTAATTGATATGTAGGCATCATAGCTACAGCCATAGATATATTCCTGTGAATGTAAAAGGAAAACAAGCTTGTTCAACATATCCATAAAGAGTTAAATCTAAAAAAGGAAAATTTGAGATTATACTTTGTAGTGTATAGATTTTCCTGAAAAAGTTACAAATAAATACATGAGAGGTATAATATGTGGGAATAGTGAAATATGCTATTCATGTTAATCAAGTTTTTTCTTTATAAACAATATATCATATTTTTTCAGAAATTACATACATATACATATATGTTTCATTGTAATTAGAATATAGGTAGAAGTATCTAGTTTTAAAACTTAAAATATCTATTTATATGATCATCTCTTCACCACCTACCAACATGATTGCTGAGAAAATGGAAAAGTTATGATATAAGCATTTTTCCTTATGAAAAGGACATCTATTCTCACCAAATATATCAGATTCCTAGCAATATAGACATCTCCAAGTTTACAAATGCCCAAGAACACAGTACTAAGCATATCACATTCTGAAATTATTATTTTGCACAAATATCATCATTTTATAATTTCTTAATTCGTGATAATTAAATTTCAGAACTACTATCCTCATTCTCTGAGCTATTCAATAATGTTATAAATTCTGAAAACTCCAAAATTCTACCTCCAAAATGACATTCAAAGTCAGACTTCCTTTTTTGGTTTTATCCAGATATCTTCATGTTGATGACATTCTTGAATCTGACCTCTTGCCAAGAATATAACACTTATGCCTATCCTCATTAGCACACTTTTACAGAACGCATTATGTTTTCACCAAACATAAGCTGATTGAAAGCCTCAAATACACTTAGTTCTGGAAAGTACTTTAAGCTCAAGCATATCGTTAAAATAGACTAGAATTTTGGAGGTAGAATTTTGGAGTTTTCAGAATTTATATGTGAAGTTTGGAGTTTTCAGAATTATATATGAAGACAATATATTAATGTCTCTCAGTTGGTTTTTGTTTTCTTTTGTCAGGCTGTTAGATTAAAAGGTGTTTCTCTTTCTTGCATAGATGACAAAATAACATACTATTTAGACTCTTAAAATTTGGCAGATATCTTTCCCTAATAATAAATAAACTCTTTCTAACACCAACATATAACATAATCAAACACACCCATATATATAGAACTGAAATAATCCTCTTTCCTATATAGGGATGAGGGTTAAACCAGTACAAAATGATTAGCACAAATCAACTTCTAGTAAGAAAAACTCTAAATAGATAATAAAACATATTAAAATATCAATAAAATTAAATTTTTATGAGTGGTTCAGAAATTCTGCCATAATAGGCAATTTAATTAATACAATTATGTGGTTAAAATACAGTCCTACAAATATGGTCTATTATATTTCCATTTCAAATTATGATTATGAATAATACTTCTTCAATAAATGATATTGGTTCAACTGACAATATTTTTTAGTATATTAACTATATTGGGGTATTTAAATCTTGTCCTTAGCTAAAAGAAAAATCCAAATAGTTCAATGCTAATGAAACAAATAACAATATTATAAAATCAGAATTATTTTGAAAATGAATGAAAATACATGAAAATATGAAAAGATTTTTTATAATTTTGAACTAATTTTATATATGTATGTACATACATATGAAATGATAATAATAAAAGTGAAAATAGTAAAAGTTACCACACACAAGTTTAAAATGTTTGAATATTTTATCTCAAAATTACAACAAAGATGAGGCACTTGGGTGGCTCAGTTGGTTGAGCGTCCAACACTTGATTTTGGCTCAGGTCATGATCTCATGGTTCATGAGAAGGAACCTGCACCAGACTCTGTGCTAATGACACGGAGCCTGCTTGAGATTCTCTCTATATCCCTCTTTCTCTATATCCTTCCCTCACTTGTGCTCACTCACTTTCTATAAACAAACAAACAAACAAACTTTAAAAGAGTTACAACAATGAATTATCTGGCCCAAAATGTCAATAGTACCAAGATGAGAAACCCTGGTCTTGAGAACTAACTATAACAAATGTTGTTTAGAGTGGAGTGAAATGTGTGTTCCATGTACTCCTTTCTAAACTTATTTTTTATGTTTATTTATTTTTGATAGAGAGACAAAGTATGAGCAGGGAAGGGGCAGAGAGAGAGGGAGACACAGAATCTGAAGCAGACTCTAGGCTCCAAGCTTTCAGCACAGAGCCCCACACAGGGCTTGAACTCATGAACCACGAGATCATGACCTGAGCTGAAGTCAGGTGCTTCACAGACTGACCCACCCAGGCGCCCCTATGTACTCCTTTCTGATGATTAAACTTGTAAAACTCTTTTGTAAAGTAGTTTAATGACATGCTATCAATATTTAATAGTATACATCCTTTGATTTGCTAAATATACGCCTAGAAATTTTTCTAAGCTTATAATGGAACAGGAACTGAAAAACTGTGTGTATATTTGTACATCATAGAACTGCATATAATAGGGCTAAAAACTGCAAACTAATTATCTGAATATGGGAATACTTATTTAAATCATGATAAATACATAAAATAGAGCAATTGTACAAATATTAGAAAGTAATCTATATCCCTTAACAGGTATGGAAAGAAAGCTGTGACATATACAGAATGAAAAAAAATTAAAGCACGTATATCAGGAGTTTATCATAAAAATATAGTATAAATATTGCAATATACATACAATTTTGGTATATAGGAATGTACAGACATGTTTGCCAAATTTAAAGAAATGTTTAACTCAGGGTCATGAATTAGGAAATTTTTAAATCCTTTATTTTAACACACTGTAAGGGTTAATTTTATGTAAAAGTGGGGGGTACCTTTATATTCACAAAATAGGCAACTGTGATGAACATGTATTATTTGCATAATGCAAATGATTAAAGTGGTTCTTTTTAATTAACAGCTTGTGCTCAAGTTTTAGACTAATATTTTAGTCTAAATAAATAATAAATTAAGCTGAATTATACTAAAATAGGTTTAAAAAGAGGTCAGGTTTAAATGTTTAGATTCTTAAATCTTTTTAGGCTGTGATGCCCTTTACTCTTTCAATTTTCCAAGAATGCAATTCTAACTACCTTAAAAATTTACTTAATTATTTTTTCATCATGAATTTTTCTATCTGTTCATCTATTCATTCATTAATTCACTCACCCTGTAGGACACCAGATTTTGGGGCTAACTGAAAATTCATATATAAAACAATTTAGAGAATATTAGAACTATTGCTGAACTATACAAACAATAAAAATGACATCTACATAGTCAGCAAATCAGCAAAAGCAGAAGTTGTCAGTTATCCTGAGATTTTTCATAAACTCCAGTAAAGCAATTCTTCACAAATTAAAGGAATTTCCAGATGTGCATATTAGAAAAGCACTTATTACCATTCTTCACATTTGTTCAAGAATAAGGCATTTACTTGCTTGGTTATTTGAGGGGAGAGATAAGAGATAAGATTAATTTCACTAAGTATACCAAGTAAGCAGGGACAAATCAAACACATTAATAAAGCATTGACTAAAAGTCATAAACTATTTCAGAAGCATTTCTCTGAAAATTTGGCTGAATAATTATATGAATAATTTTAAGTTTAATACTCAAGATATGGTTTAAAAGAATTTTCCAGTTTATTAAGAAATTGTCAGATGCCAATAATGTTTTCTTTACATATTAAAAATGTTAAATATTTTGAAATAATTTGCCTACTATTAGATTTTAGAGATAGAGTACATATTTACTTTGGTAGAGTGGGTGAACCTCCATATTCTCTGATATTTTTCCGAAATATCCTAAAATGAGTGTACCAATGGACAAGCCTTTCTGTACTCTAAAAAGCTACCAGAGATTAATAATTTGGTGCTATCCACTCTGTCCATGACCCGAGAAGAGTGCTTGCCCATTAGCCTTTGCAGCCTTTGCCTGCTATTATCATTATTACTTTAATTTATTGCCTCTTAGTCCAAAGTCTACTTTTTTTATACTTGGTTAAAGTACTACAGCTGGAACTTTCAAACTATAAACTCTTCTGACAGCCTGCTTTCAGATGTGTTCAGCCAGTGTAAGGCACTGATCAGAGACAAGAAGTTTGAAAGAGAGAGTGACACTCTTCCTATTTCTGTTTCCTTTCCACATTAGCAGCAGACATCTAAGGATTCAGTGCCATTTAGCTTCCTACTTACTGTGTATTAAAAAATCCCTCTTCACCCTCCAAGCCATGGCAGCCCCATCTCCAAAGTCCCCACTCTGAACTGTCTCACTCTCTTTTGGGTCTTTCAGCCTTCTATCACCAGTGACTAAATTCTGTGTATTAAATTCCTTATTTTGAAATTGCTACCATGAGTTCTATTTTACTGATTGGATCCTAACTGATATGGAAACTTTGCAGTGGAGGAGTTAGGCCTTTCTCCTGATGCATAAGTGAAGAACCAAGTCTCACCATCTGGAGCAATGCTGACCTATGTAAACAGGGACACTGTGTTTCTCAAACTTCTCAGACATAAAGCACTTTTACCAGCAGACTCTGATCTTCATATAAATTGCTTAAGGAAAGTAAAATTCATCTATGGTACTTGGCCATCCCAGAGAGAAAGATCAAGTGTACTGCACAGATGAGTTGCTTAATAAAATATAAACTGCAAGAAGAGACGATGATATCTTGATTAGATATAATATGAGAATTTAGGAGCCTACAAAAATGTATACACACCACAAAAAGACCTTCTGGAACTCAAACTCATGATTTATGATCTATAAAAATTTAGTATTTAGCCTTTTAGCTGACATGGAAGAAGGTTATAGTTAACTTGAATTAGGAAACTAGAAGACAAAGTGAAATTACTCAAAATAGAGTGCAAGGGAAAGCATTATTGGATTTAAAAGCAGATCTAATATTGAGATGATAGGAGTTTCAAAAAAGAGGAAGTAACAGTTGAGATAAGTAAGTACTGCACCTTTGGGCCATTAGTGGCTCAGGTGATGTGGATCCCATTTTTAATTAAGAGTAAGCACACTTAGGATCTGAGTTTCTGAGTTCAAGAGCTAGCTGTGTGTACCAGGGAATATAGGGCCACTGCTATCAGAAAAGCAAGAAGATGGCTTTGGATAGGCAGTGGACAGCCTCTTCCCCATATACTTTTTGTTAATTCAGGTGTGTTGCTATGTTCCCCACTGAAATTATAAACATCTTAAGAAAAGACAATATCATAATTTTCCATGGGTCAGATCCCTTAACACAGTGTTATGTGCATCTTAAGAATATTTAGCTTTGGGATGCCTGGGTGGCTCAGGCAGTTAAGTGTCCAACTTCTGGTCAGCTCATGATCTCGGGGTTGCAAGTTTGAGCCCCGCACTGGGCTCTGTGCTGACAGCTTAGAGCCTGGAGCCTGCTTCGGATAATGTGTCTCCCTCTCTCTCTGCCCTCCCCCACTCACACTTTGTGTCTCTCTCAAAAATAAAGAAACATTAAAAAAAAAAAAGAATATTTGTCTTGGTTTGTAAAGTCCTTTCTCCTAAATTATCTCCTTAGATCCTCACAGCAACTCTGTGAACTAAATATTGAAGACTTCTGCCTCATTTTCCATGTGAGGAATTTGAGAGAGGTTAAAATATTTCCTAATAAATGGTAGAATAGGAGCTCATTTGGCTTCAAATCTCCTTCCATGATACCACACTTTCTCCCATTGTAGAGGCTGAGGAAAGACAGGCTCAAGGGTTAAGTTGCCACTCCCAGACAAAAAGTAGCCATGAACCGTGGAGTTACTTGATGGGCCGGTGTCTCCAGCAGCTACTGGCAGTACCATGCCAATGTGAGTTGGGCAAAGGGGCAACACAGGAGTGGAGTTGTTTATATGGCAGTGGGCTCCTGTGGTCAGAACATGCCGCTACTCTACACTGGCAGGGCTGGACACCCACCCAGCACACAGCAGACATGGGGCAACTCGATGGAGTATGGAGAAGGGGCCAAGAGCCAGGAAAGCAGTGCAGAACTGTCTGGGGGTGCATGGTAGGGCAACCCAACTTCATTTATTTGTTTATTTTCTCAAACAGGGAGGCTTTCAGAGACCTAAAGTAATGCAATGTGACAAGTTTTCCTCTTCAGTTCTAAGATGTTAACTCAAATATATAAGAAAATAACAACAAAATAAATGTAAGGAAATTGGAAGGAATTTATTGATTTTTAAAAAGCAGAATGTGAGGTAGTGGAAAACCAATACACTGCGGTTGTGAGAATGTGCCTTAGGATCTGACTCTCTGCCCACAGTATAATTGCCAGGAACCCAGCTGCTGCTCTTTGAAATCTCTACCTGCATCCCTGTTGAAGCGACACTTTGCAGGGGCTGCTCCTGACCAATCACTGAGTGTGACCAGGAATACTGAGGCCTGTTGCTGGGGTAGGCGGCACTAACTGAGGGGTGACTTTGGCTCAAGAATTCTCTGAGAGCCTCATGGTACTTTCCTTAGAATTGTACTGCAGTCTAAGACACTCCCACCCAACCTCTTCCTTTCGTCCAGATTCTCCACTTGCTCCCATTTCCTCTTTTGGCCTTGTTCCTATGAATCTCTTGCACAGTGTAGGCATCTGCTTCTCTCAGGACCAGAACTAACACAAGTACCAACATACTTCTGGTCTGTGCAGTGCACAAACAAAAAGATGAAATGTCTCAAAGGACTAGGAAAATAAACATGTACCTGGCAATTCTAGTCTAGGAAAAAAAATGGAAAAAGATATGTAACACAAAGGACTAAGTACAAGTACTAAGAGAATTAAAAATCAGACTAGGAACAGTTTTATAAAAATAAATTCAAAGACTTATTTTCTCATTCACTTGTTCATACATTCTTCCTTCCTTCTTTCCTTTCTTCCTTCCTTCCTATATCATGCCTACTATGTCCCAAAGGTTATTTTAAGCACAGGTGTGGCAGTAGTAAATGAAATAGACAAAAATCTTTGGCCTTGTGGATTTTATATTCTAGCTGGGAAAACAGTCAGTACCTATGATTAATATGTAAAATATTTTGTATCATAAATAGTACAAACAAGTAAAATAAAGCACAAAAGGGATAGGAAATATTGGTGAGGAGGTAGGAGGCTGCTGAAATTTTAATAAAGTGACCTGAAAGGACTCATTAAAAGGTGATATTTAGGGGTTCCTGGGTGGCTCAGTTAAGCATCTGACTTCAGCTCACAGTTCATGAGCTCTAGCCCTGCATTGGGCTCTCTGCTCTCATCACAGAATGCGCTTTATATCCTCTGTTCCGATCTTGCTCTGCTTCTCCCCTGCTCATGCTCTCTCTCTCAAAAGTAAATAAACATTTTTTTTTAAATAAGAAAGATGATGTTTAAGTATTGACTTCAATGAAATGAGCAAATAGGGTCAATAAATATATGAATTTACCAGGGAAAGTTCATTTGAGGCAGAGAAAACTATAAAATGCCAATAACCCTGGGCAGAAACATACTCAGTGTATTTGACACATAGCAAGGAAGTTTCTCTACCAGTGAAACTGGGAGAGAATGAGTGTTATAGGACCTTAGGGCAGTGTGTTAGATTATTTGGGTCCCATGGATCATAGGGAAATTTTGGAAAATAAGTGATATGCAGTGATATATACTTAATAAGATCACACTGGCTTCTGTGTTGAACTAGACTGCAAAAAGACAGCAAAAATAGGAAACTATTCCAATTTCACAAAAGAGATTCGGGTGGACTGTGGCAAGTTGGTAGCAGTGCAGATTTTGGTAAATGGTCATATCCTTAATATATTTTGGATTGAAAACTGACAGAATCTGTGAACACCTTAGAAGTGGGATGTGAGGCAAAGAGAAGAATCAAAATCAATTATTTTTTCCCCTGATTAATAGATGTCTAAAATTGTTATTTATCAATTTGAAGAGTGAGAGAAGGAGGATGGCTGGTGGCGGGGCAGGGGGGGGTGTGTGTGGCGGGGAGGTCTTCAGGAATTTAATTTTGGCTAAATGAAGTTTGAAATTCTTTTTATATCCAAGTTAAGTTGTATCAAATCTGAAGTTGAAAAGAATGGCCTGTCTGAATATTTATGTTTGAGAGTTATTTTTATTTTGATGTCAGAGTAATCAAAGTGATCACTGAGAAAAGACTATGTACTAAAGAGATATGTTTAAGGACTAAGGCCTTTCATGTAGAAAGAGTGGTCTGGTGATTTGGAGGAAGAGAGAAAAAAAAGTAAGAAGGAGTGGACTGTGAAGAAGGAGAAGTAGACAAGTGTAGTGTTCAGGGCAACCAAGAAACTGTTTTATGAATGGTAAACACTGCTTGTGAGTCAAACAAGGTGAGCACAGAGTACTGACATTGGAGATGACTGATGGTTTAGAGCATTTTCAGTGAACCAGTGGAAGCAAAAAAGCCAGGTCAGAAATTGGGAGGACAGAAACTGAAGACTGAAAATAATGGAAGGTTCCTTCAGGGAGTTTTCCTTAACAGGAGGGACAAGAATGTGCCCGTAGCTTGAGGCGGAAGTGAGGATAAGAAAAAAAGAAAATGAAGAGGGAATTAATAACTTATTTTAAATTGTTTTTCTGGTCATCAACATGGGAAATGACTTTTTAAAAGAATTTATCTTTACAGCAGGAGGCCACAAAATGCCTCTTTCATAGAAGAATAGAGCAACTACAGTGCTAAACAAACAAACAAAAAAAACCCCACACAATTTAGAAAAATCCATCAACACATGTGCTGTTAGTATATGACAACTATATGGTAATCATTAAGTCCAAAAAAATTGGAAGTTAGGTTTCATTTTGCTTTCTAAGATTTATCAGGCTAAATCAGCTGCCATCAACCAGGAATGTATTTGCCCCACCATGGGACATTTGACAATGTCTGGAGACAGGTTTGTTTTTCATGAAAAGGAAGGGGGTGCTCTTGGCATCTCGTAGGGTAGAGACAATTGAGGCTGCTAAACATCCCACAATGCACAGAGCAGACTCTCATAACAAAGAATTATTCAACCCCAAATGTCAGTACTGCAGAGTTTGAAAAACCATGGCATTTAATATATGAAGACTCAACATAAGGAGTAAAAGTAACTTAAATATTCCTAAGATTAGACTCTAACTATATTGAATGTCTTTCAAAAGAGAGCCGTGTTCCCCAGATGGAGGAGTGGTGAGTCTCAGGCTCATAGAAACTCAAGATCTTAAAAAGTCAGTGTTGACAATGACTACCAGGAAGGTCCAGAAGGGAGGGGACCTTTGTCAGTAGACCAACCTCCAACTGGTAAGGCCAACTCTCAGGAGGAAGGGTATCAACTGACTCTGTTATGCTGAACACGGTTTATCTAACAGACTTCCATTGTTCTAATTTCTAAATCCTCAGTTTATATTTAGATTACAAATTGATTTCTCGGGAAGGATTGCTTACCACAGGAAGAAAATATATTCATCACATATACACACCTAATCTGGTAACAGTTAAATTTACTTATTTAACCATGTAAATTGCTATCTGGATTATAATCTTTTGGCTACACTTCACTAAGTTAGGCAGAACATATTTTGACCATATTCTTATAAGTATTACCATCCATATTTTGCGCTATTTTGTAAATCTTACAATCCACATCAAAATCTTGCATTGGTTAAGTCAAGCCCATCTTTGACAGCTGCCCCAACTCTCAAAGAGCTAAAACAGTCATGTTTCTGAAACGAATGCGAATGTCCAAACTTCACCCAAGAAATAAATGTCACCATTTTGAGAGACAGTCCATTTTTCTTTGATTTCACTGTCTTAACTGATCATTTTCTTTAAATTTCCACAAATAGTTCTTAAAAATCTATGCTTTATTCATGTACTCCATATATATGCATGTTCTATCATGTATATTCTATCATAGCTTCAGGGGAAACATTAATATGTTAGTAATTTTAAAATGCAAAAATATTAAGGTGCACAGATTTTCTCTGCTTATAAGAGGCACATAAGATCCCTTGACATTAATTGAGTTGTTAAATTTCTCAAAGGCATTTCTATCAAAGCTGGTAATAATTTCACAGGTACATAATTATATTAAACTTTTTCTCAATCTAGTGTCTACTGGGGACTTCTTCTTTTGGAGAAAATAAAAATAAAAGGTGATGACCCAAGTAAATTTTATTTCTTATGATTGACCAATTGCTCCTTAATCTTATCCTCAGCTGGTGGAAAAATCTATGTACTTAATTTTATTACTAAATGATTTTGTGGTATCTGGCCACATCTAATACATCTAATAAGAAGAAGACATAATATAAATTTCCAGGCAATTTCAAGTGTGGATACCAAGTGTGAATTCAAGAAGAAGAAATTTATAATAATGCTTTGGAAGCAGCTAGATCAACAAGCACTGTTTTTACCTATTATATCAGCCCACGAAAATCAACATTGTTAAATATTCAGTAGTGAAGAGAAATGATTTCCCTAGCATTCATTTTCAAAACAAAATTCCAAAGCTGTTAAAAGCTGAACCAACCATAAAACAGCAACAGTTTGCCTTATGACATTTAGATGAATGATGGAAATGCATATATAAAGGTCATTCTAAGGATGTGAAGGCCAAGACTTTCTCAATTTCTCTCACAAATTAAATTGTATAAGACCTCTACTGTGTAAAATTATGTTTTGAAAGAGCATATTGTGACATGGGCTGCTTTTTTTTTGTTTTGTTTCCAATATCAACTGGAAAGGCAAAGAAAAAAAAGAGAAGTATCTGTACATAGCAACTTTTTCTGAATCAGATAATAGAAGTCCAAATAAAGAGACCAAATAGAATGCAGTGCTGGATGGAAATCTATTAGCTCAATGCTAAATTCCAGGCAAGAAGGTTTATCATGTTGGGTGAACTTCAGCCCAACTTGGAGTCATAGGTTGGAGCACAGGAGGCCCTCTGCAGCAAAAGTGAGGCACCAGCCTCTTCCCCCCTCTGTGGAACAGCAGTCTCAGGGAGCAGCCGCCCTCACCTTTGTTGCACCACGTAGGGGAGCTGAGGAAACTCATTATCACTGAAATACTATTTTGTGCATCCTAAAAGGTTGAGACCCAGAAGTCAACATACTATCAGATAAAACATTCCAGACTATAGTTTTATGGTCGTGTTTTTTCTAAACAGTCTATGATGATTGATTCCATTGTTTCTCCCTTTAATATCAGTCAAGCATAAAGTCATCATTTATCAGTTTGCTCATTTTATGTCATCTCAACTTAAATCCCATAATTTTCCATAAATCCATTTATGTTTTCCCCTTAACCTCCATCTCTTTCTCTCTCCAACATCTTTCCTCTATGGACTTATCAACTTCTGCTCTCCAAGCATACTCTCAACACTGTCCTCAACACTGTCGCAGTATAACCCTAGAAATCCTGGTTTGAAATAAATCTCATTATCCTCTGCAAAAATTCCTTCACTGGCTGCCTCAACACTGGTTTGTTTTTTTCTTCCCAAGTCATACATAATGGGAGAGAGAAGATTCTTTCTTCACTTTTATTGTCATTTCCTGACAGCCATACCTTATTTTTCCTACAAAATGTTTGCTCTTTATGGGACTGCTAACTTCTTCACTCCTGCTCCTGTTTGCCCAGGACTATGGAGGCTCCAGGGACAGGGACTTAGTTATAAAAGCATAACACTTGGTCATCCTATTCCTGACTCATAGTTATTGTTTCAGTGTTACTTTTCTCCTGATACCCAAGAACATCAGATACCCATGACCTATACAACATCTTAAACTTGCTATTTATGGCTACCTCACTTCCCAGTAACTCGCTTACCCTTTCCCACTGCCACACTCTGAAAATTGCTGCTGCTAGAACTCGCCACATCACCTCTGGAGTCCCAATGTCCAACCTCATTTTCTGATCTTTTTTCCTGTAGCTCTCTCTTTAATATCTTTACATCAACAGCATTTAGATTTTTGATAACCACCAGTATATTGATCCCCACCAATTTGTAATTTTTACTTTGTCCATTCTAGTTTATGTCCTGTCTCATCTACCTTAAGTTCCATGATCCATCACATGCTGCTATTTACAGAGCAGTTCTCTCAGTAAAGCCCTGTTCTACTGTGAGGAGGAACCATTAGTGATTCTGAATAATAAACCAACACTGGCCTGATTGACACTACACAACAGTTTCTATAGATTGACTAGATTAGTGTAGAATTCCCTAGCAACTGAAACCTAAGAAAGGCATGATTGTGAAATGGAAGGGAGATGAAATTTTGTCAAGCAGTAGGGTAAAGACCAAGAATACTGGGAGAACATGGAGGAGCATTTCCTCACTGGGATTTACTTATGAAACAGTTTGGCCTGACCTAGTTGAATTAGAGAAGGAGGAGGAAATGACTTCAGAAAAGCACCTGACAAAAATTTCATTCCACTTAATCTGTAGGGTAGAATACAAAAAGCATATAAATAGATTTGGATTTAAATACTGAATTCCATAAGGATACAGTATATTTTTAATTATACCAATAACTGACTCTGTTTAAAAATTAAACCAAAAGAAAATAAAAAATACATAAAACTAAACAAATGGAGCTAAGGTGCTGGTAAGGGTTTTAATTTATATAAATCTTAAGATAAGACATGCTAGTATAATTTCAGCACAAAAGTCTAGTTATCAGTTGTATTCTGAAGAGGTTAGTTCTAGTTCATTAATATATAAATATGTAAACAAAATAGCCAAGGAACAATAACTATGTACAGTAAACCCATAATATATTAATATTTATTGTACACATAGCCACCAGAGGAAATAAGCCTATTTTGAGCCATTTAGGTAATATATAATATTTTTAAAATTTAATTTTAATAATAGATATGCTATTATATAAATACTTTTGGTACCATATTGGCTGATTTTTTTAATTCCATAAGTTTCTTAAAGATTTCTTAAAACAAAACAAGAAAACATCCTCACATATATTTTGCTATAACAAATGGTAGGTGAAAAAAATGTTCCAATTATATATCAGATCACAAAGTATTAGGGTGTATGACCCACAGTCTTTTCATGACTGGCATGCTTATAGAAATATTCATAATTATAAAGGAAAAAAACATAAATGAGTTAGATATCTTTCTCTATATGTTAGAAAATGTGCTAAATCATTTGGTAAAGGTCAGCAATGGTTTTTTTGGCCATATTACTCTGGAAAGGATCTTCAATGCTCATTATGTCCCAACAAATGAAGAGATAGAAGGTAAGTAGAAAAAATAAATACACCCATCATTAGTGGAGAAAGAAAACCTAATGAGATATATGACCTGATTTAAGTTGATCTTAAGTTCCTTTTTTAAAGCCTTGCAACCTTGGACTGTGAATAATTAATAGCAAAAGTCCTTCTGAGCTCTCTCCTTCTGCTAATGTCTGTCAGTAAGATGCTTGAATCAGTTAGTAGGCAGTGATTTCTTCTCTGTTTCCTTCATTTTTAAATTTGTCATCTGGTCCAATTATTTTATTTTCTGAGTTTGTGAGACTTCACTCTCTTTTTTAAATCTTCCTGAAATTCCAAAATTGTTCCAATTAAAGCCACATGAGATTTAAATAAGTTACTATGATCAGTAGAATTATAAAAATATTAAATGAATTAATGATTAGCTACCTTTGGGGGTTGTTACTTATTTAAAGGAAAGAAAAAAACAACCAAGATCACTTCTGAGATCCTGGCACTGTAGTGTCATTCCCAATAGCAATCACACTTTTTCAAAATATTTACTTTAAATATTTTTCTTGCGAGTGGGGAAGGGGCAGAGAGAGAGGGAGACACAAAATCCGAAGCAGGCTTCAGCCTCTGACCTGTCAGCACAGAGCCCGATGTGGGGCTCAAACCCACAACCATGAGATCATGACCTGAGCTGAAGTTGGATGCTTAACTGACTGAGCCACCCAGGCACCCCTAAATATTTTTCTTTGTAAGTTTTTCTTTGATTATAGTGGTATAATATTTAATTTAAAGCTTACAAAAAATTACAAGACTAGTACAAAGAATATCTGTGTACTCTTTTCCTAAATTTCCCAAATGTTAATATTTTTGCCATATTCACTCTTAAGATAGATTTGTGTTTTTTTTTTCTGAATTGTTTGAAAGGAAGTTACAGACAAGACAAGGTGCCTATATATCACTGAATATCTTATTGTATATTTCCTAAAATCAAGACATTTTCTAATATAACTTTAGTCCAATTATCATAATCAGAAAATTAATATTATGAGCTAATATATAATCTCTAACATTTAATTAGATTTGCCAGTTTAATAACTATGTCAGTAATATTGTTTATAACAAAAGAAAATTCCAGATTATGAATTGCATTCACTTGTCATGTCTTTTTACTCTTCTTAATCTACAACAGTTTGTCTTTATTTGTCACAAGATTGACTTTTCAAAGGATAAGGTCAGCTATTTTGTAGAATATCCCTTAGGCATGGTTTATTTAGTTATTCATGATGATTAGATTATGCTTATATGTTATTTTGAAAAGTACCATATTCCTTATGCTGTATCCTTTTCTGTGCATAATATCAGGAGGAAAATGACTTAGTTTTATCCCTTACTGGCAATGGCCCAGCTTTGAAAAGTTGGTTATGATGGCGTTTGCTAGTTTTTTTCCATTGTAATTAAAAGCATCTGTGGTCAGATCCTTTAAGGGTGAGGACGGGGCAGCTGTGAGACTATGTAAATACAATGTTGGGTTACTTTTCAAATGTTCACCACTAGTTAGTATCCACTGATGACTATTACCCGATTTTTAAAAAAATTTATTAATGTTTATTTTTGAGAGAGAATTCGTGAGTGGGGATGGGTAAGGGAGAGAGGAGATACAGAATCTGAAGCAGGCTCCAGGATCTGAGCTGTCAGCACAGAGCCTGATGCAGGACTCAAACCCACGAACTATGAGCTCCTGACCTGAGCTGAAGTTGGATGCTTAACTGACTGAGCCACCCAGGCACCCCCCCAAATTAGTTTTTTTAATTATGAAAAACAGGTGATTTTATGTCAAGGACAGGAAAAGTAAAAGATATGCCCAGAATAGCTTTGCAGTGACAGAAAGCAATGTAGCACTCTTGAGATTAATAAGTATAAGCCAAAGAACATAGGAGCATTTAAAGGAACTCCACTGGCGAAATCTGGGACAACTCAAGCATCAAAACAAGTAATGCTAGCAAATAATTATAACTCATTGACCAAAATAATCAACGAGACCATTTTGAAGCAAAAAGAGAAAGTCTTTCCTTATAGAAAGTATTCAATCAATAAATATAGAAAACATAATGGAATTCAGAAATCACCATATGAAAAGAGTTTCAATAAGGAGCAATATCAGTGGTAGGGCTTCAGAGAAAGGGAGCGAATACCATCAAAAATCTAAATTCTGCAGGTCTTGGATTATAGAGTCGCTAAAGAAGAATTTTGTGTACTTTACAATTTCATCTAAGATAAATCCTGTACTAGGTTCAGATCTAACTCAGAGTTCCATTCTTCTCATAATTTGAAGTTAAATAAGGTGCAAACTTAAAAGCATGCAGAGTCATAACCACAGCCATTACCTAAGAGCACTGTGTAGAACATAGGAGGTGGGTGCATAGACTATATCTTACAACAAAGTATACTCTTTGATCATCTGTTGCAGGTGTAAAGCATTTTTTTTTTTTTTTTGAGAAACATGTTTGCCATCTTTGCCATCTGTGCTTTAGAGAGACGGGTAGAAAAACTTTATAGCATTTTAAGAAATTAATTTTCTCTAGCAAAAATACACTTTTACTAGCCTGATATAAGGCTAAGGAAATCCTAAATGGAGCATGCACCCTGGTGTGTATTTGAGTAGGAGAAGGAAGGAGACTGTAAATAGGCCTTTGTTTCTCCTCTTGATCAAAAAGTTATAGAAGGCACCGGTAAGAAGGTCTAATATTGGGCTATAACTGGAGTAGGGTGTATATAGTTGAACGGTGGTGCCCAAGAAGTGAAGCCAAGCAATTGATGCAAAGAAAATGCCTGGAAGTAATTAGTGGCCTAGGAATTAGAGGCATCATGAGTTGGAATAGTTTAAAAGACTGTAATAGTGTAAAATATTCTCCCTTTGTATTGTTCTTCCCTTTGCTTGTCACATTCCTGCCACTATGGTCTTCTTTCATGTCACTGAATGCAGCACAATTTTCCCTGGCTCTGAAAGTCTGCACGTGCTGTTCCTTGCATCTGAAATACTTTTCTCTTTACCATCCACTCCTTTTCCCCTATGTAATTGCCACATGTTATTTAAATAGTCTGTCTTCTGAAATCCTTCTCTAATCTTCCTAATTAGGTCAGATTCCATTAGATATAAGATTTTATTTAATAGTTATAGCCATATTTTGATTATAGTTGCAATTTAACATTTGTGTGATTCTTTCATTAATAGTTGTCTCCTTCATTTTTCTATAAGTTCTAGATGAGGCATTATAGTTTGTTTTCTTTATTTTCTTCAGATTTCTCAATATTCTTTAGGACACAGGATATTTCCTGACATGTAGTATATCCTAATTAATGATTAAGTGAACAAAACTTAGTGGGGGAATGCTAAATGTAGATATGGAAATAAAAGCTAATGATGTATAACCAGGAAGAGCAGTCAAGAAATAACTGTGCAAGCAATTCCATTTATTTTACCGCATGATTCTTCTTATGTCCAGGATATCTTTAAAGGAGTTAAATATGGCATCACTGTTTTGAAAGCACCAACCAGAAACAGACACAAAAGTTTTAAAAATTCTTATAACAAATATATCTTTCATTACTAAAACACATTCTAAATTAACCATGTGTGTGTTACCTGTTTTAATATAACCCTTTAAGGTGTGTATTTTACCTCCCTTTTAGATGAGAAATTTCTGGTTCAGAAACATCAAAGCTTTTACTTAAAGTTACAATTAATATGGGTTCAGCAGAAATTCAAGCCCAGGTCTTCTAAATATATGCATTAGGTGCTGGATAGATATCATAGTTCATTAACAATTTAGTTGGCATAATTTGTTAATGGCATGTTGACATATGGAATTTTTAATGATAATTTGATGCTTAAATTTTACTTTATTTAATCTCCTTAACCCTGCCAAAGGTAAATATAACTAATCTTTTCACTTTGGCTGCAAAGGGGAGATGCAAAACTGCTAAAATAATTTTTGGACAAGTTAGACTTACTATTATCTGCCAGATGTCATGTTAAAAAGTGCTTCCATAACAAATATCACCAATGACGTTTGATTCATATATTATTTTCACAACTAGATTATATTTTTAAATGATCAATTATGTTTTCTGACTTTAAACTAAATATATTTTTTTAAATATTAGGTTCTAGAGATTAAGCATTTAATAAAAATATAGTTTTGTTATTTGGTAACTAAATTTTAGTGTCATGCTTACTTACAATATGTGCATATTCTAATATATTGCTGATTCTTTCATATATTTATTCAATTAATAAGGTCCTAACATCTTTCAAATCTGTTGCAGTAAATGTGTTTATTAAATATCTGCATATCACGTATAATGACTAAGCCTTAAAAATAAATATTTACGGAGGTTTGGTTGTTCCTTGGCAAGAATATTACCTACTAAGGCAGCTTGCTATTTTGAAGAATCCAGGTAACTTTTAACAAATAAGCATTATAGTTAGATAAGAGATCTCTTTCCTAGTACCCAGTCAGTGTTGGATATTGGTAGAGAATTTTCCAGTTTTTAAAATAGTTTATATACCTAGAAATTATTTTCTAATATTTATACAAAACAAGAATTTCACAAAATGACTTATAAAATATTCATTGTATCTCCAAGTTTAATGCTTAGGAAAATTTCATTTTATCACTATGTAGTTAAAATATATTAATTCTTCCCTATCTTCATGCATTCAATTTTTATTTTCCACATCTTTTTTTAAGAAATCGGAGACACCAGGTCATTTCTTTGTTTGATATATTCATATTAAATTTCCCTCTTCATAATTTATTAATACTCTAAATTTGTATAATTCCTTTCATTTACCCAGTGACTTCACCACATTTATCTCTTTTTATCACAAGAATCCTATTTTAAGTGGGGCAGAAATCTATTCCTTTTTACCATTTAGGAAATGAACACTTAGATTAAAAGATTGTCTAAGATCAGACAGGGAATAATGAAATCTTAACCTTGTATCCAATTCTTCTTTTGAATTCAGGGATTTTGTCTGTTGTTACAGGCTGCTTTTTATTACATTTTGTAAGGTCAGATCTGTCTCAAATATGAAACTTATAGAAATCCCCTTTGTCTAAATAGATATTCCATTTTAATTATGTGATTTAGAATCTAGTAGAGGATATTTAATTATAAATTTAGGTATTTATATAATAGATTAGGCTGTCCACAATATTTTTAAATGCCCATTAAGTGCTAAAGGACATAAAAAGTAAATATAACGTTATATGTTAACAATCACCATATAAGCATAGAAGCAATTGCTATAAGGGAAGGAGAGTCAAAGTGCAGTGGGAACGTGCAAAGCACATGAGTATCTAGGGTATAGAGTGAGCCTTCTCCAGAGGACTTTGGTTACATGGGAAGCTCTATTCACTAGATGGTTGTGAAAGATCAGGTCACCATAAACAAAATGAACCACCTGTACAAAAGCAGGACTGGGTGGAAGGCCAAGGAAAACAATTTAATTAGTTTCACCATGATTTATTTTTATTTTTATTTCTGAAGAGAGAAAGAGAGAGAGTGTATGTGTAATCAAGCAGGGCAGGGGCAGAGGAAGAGGGAAAGAGAAAATCCTAAGCAGATTTCATGCCCAGTGTGGAACCCCACAGGGGGCTCGCGAACCATGAGATCATGATCTGGGCTCATTCAAAATCAAGAGTCCCACGTGTAACCAATTGAACCACCCAGGCACCCCAGTTAAATCATGATTTAAAGTGACAGCTAGATATAGTTCATTGTACTTATTTTATATCATATATGTATATATATAATATATACACAAACAATAATATATGCATTTACTTATTTTTCCCTCTCTAATTAGACTGTATATTAAGTCCAAGGACTATGCATTATCAATCACTGTTATTTTCATGACACTTATGGTAGTAAGTGCTTAATGAGTAACTGTTAACTCATATGAGGACTTTAGGAAACAGAACAGATGAACATAAGGGAAAGCAAGCAAAAATAATATAAAAACAGGGAGGGGGCAAAACAGAAGAGACTTAAATACAGAGAAAAAACAGAGGGTTACTGGAGGGTTTGTGGGAGGGGGGATGGGTAAATGGGTAAGGGGCATTAAGAAATCTACTCCTGAAATCATTGTTGCACTATATGCTAACTAACTTGGATGTAAATTAAATAAATTAAATAAATAAATAAATAAATAAACATTAAAAATTTTTTAAAAATGAGTAACTGTTAAAAGAAGCAGGTAAAATAATGAGTTTCCATTTTCTGAACATCTCTCCTCCAATTCATCATTGATCTGAATTAACAATTAATTTTATTTTTATCTTTGTATTGGTGTCCTATTCCAAGTGAAGTGAATATATATATATATATATTATCTATATATTATGTAAATGTGATGATTTTAGTTTTTCAATTTAAATAACCTAATAAATCTTTATTGAGTATCTACCAAAAGTAAGTGAAAATGTTAGTTCCTAGATATGTATGGAAATGAATAAATATATGATATAACATTATTGAAGAATTCTTCTGTCTAAAAGTTTTCTAAATTGTCCATTATTTTCAATTTATACATGTTTGACAACTCAGTACAAAGTTACATTGTAATTTATCAATGTAGTAACTTATTTTGTATCAATATAGTTGAGAAATGTGGTAGAGACTAGGAAATCACTATATTTAACTATATTGTCAAAGTATAGAAAAAAAGAAAAATGTCTCATTGAGTATCTGCATCTTTTAGCTGTAGCTATATATGGCAGACATGGGAGCCCACAAGAAAGCTTGCTTTATTAGAATTTGTATAAGTATTTGTTGTTTTAAAGCACTTTATGTTCTCTAAATCACTTACAAAGTAAAATTGTACATTAAAAAAGGGACTGTGGGTGTAATTGGTTTCAGGAACTAACTTACCTTCAATTTTAAATGCCAAACTGTCCATCCAAAACTGCAATTAGCCACTTGTGAAAGAGAAGTTCTATTAGGAGAACCCCTTTAAAATGTCACTATAAAATTTTATTTTGCAAGATAATTGCTTACTTGAATTGCCAGAAGTAATGTATTTTTCTAAGCAAGTTTTATAAAACTCTGTATTCTTAAGATGTTTATTTCTGCCATAGATATTCAAAAGTTATAACTATTTTCAAGTTGGCTATTACTTGGTTGTTGTTTTTAATTTATAAAATTACATCAGAACATCTCGAGACTGGAAACATGGTAGTCAGTATGAAGACAGTGGTCAAGCTCAAGGAAAATGTGGCACCAGCCAACATTCCACAAAAGCAAAATGTATTTTGATACCATATTAAGAATAGATATCTGTATTGGAGAAACAAACTATCGACATACAAGGAAAGGATTCTAAGTAATAATTTTAGTCTCAGAACCCATACTGGAGACATAGTGTTAACTTTCTTGACAACAGTACTTGAAACACATCCTTCCACAGTACTCTATCTGATCATTCATTCTTTTAATTATTCAGCTTTTATTCATGTTTTTATTCTTTGTAAAATATTTATTATAGAATATATTGAACACACAAAAAAGCATATAAATGTATGTATGATTTAAAGAACAATAAGAAAACTAATATATTTCTATTCAACACTCTACATGAGAAAATGAGCATTATAAACTTTATATATCAATTTACCATATTTACCATGTAATGAATGGTCTCCATTTTTACCCCCTTCCTCACTTCCCTCCAGAAGCAACCAATATCAACATCCTGTTTTATTATTCCTTTATTCAAAATTTTGTCACACTTTCACATATGCAGTATTTGTTTAAAAATTTTTTTAACATACATGTATAGAATAATTTGGTATTCTTTCACAATTTGCTTTTAGATTAATAATTAAATTCCCACTCCTCCCAGGTGATGTCTGTACCTAAACTTTCATTTGCTTTCACTGATCTAGGATATTCCATAGTACTGGTATGAAAAAGTCACAGTATATTAATCTATTCTCCTGTCAGTGGGCATTTGCATATTTGGGTGTTTAACAATTGTTACTATTATGAACAAGATAGGATATGGTCTTTACGTGTCTAGTATTACACAGGGCCAAGGATTTCTCTAGAATAAATATAATAGAACTGATGAGAAATGGAGAATGTCCATTTTCTATTTTATTAGAAAATTCCCAAGTGTTTACCAGAGTGGTGGTAATCAATCTGCTTTCTCAACACAACTCTGATGTCTGCATCCTCACAACTGGTATTATGTGACCTTATTACATTGCAAGCATAATTTTGGGTGGCAGGATGGGGGGTGTTGAGCATGAATTTCACTGTGATTTTAGCTCATATTTCTCTGATTACTAAAATATTTTTATATTAGATTTATTTTTATGATTTTTTTTTAAATTTGACTATTGTTGGCACACAATGTTACATTAGTTTTAGGTATATAACTTAGTGATTTGAGGAATTCATGTTCACAAGTGTAGCTACCATCTGTCCTGTTACATCACTATTAGAATATCATTGTCTGTATTCCTTATGCTGTGTGTTTTATTCATATGACTTACTCATTCTATAAGTAGAAGCCTATATCTCCGTCTCCACTTCACCCCTTTTGTCTAACTCTTCAATCGCATCCCTGCTGGCAATCACCGGTTTGTTTTCTGTATTTATAGGTCTGATTAGGCTTTTTGTTTATTCATTTTTTTTAGATTCCACTTATAAGTGGAATTGTATGGTACTTGTCTTTCCCAGTCTGCCTTACTTCAATTAGCATAATACTTTCTAGGTCCACTCATGTTATCTCATTCTTTTTATGGCTGCATAATATTCCTGTGTGTGTGTGTGTGTGTGTGCGCGCGCGCGTGCTTGAACATATACACCACATTTTCCTATCTATTAGTCTTTTGATGAACATTTAGATTGCTTCCATATTTGGCTATTGTAAATGTTGATTGATTTTTCATATTTAGTTTTTTCCTAAAGTCATTCTCATCTGATATTGATGTAGCCACTAGGTTTTAATATTAGGTTTGTATGTCTCTTTCTATAACTTTATATTCAATATTTTTTATCCAAGTATTGTTGATATACAATGTCATATTCAATATTTTTTCCTTAATGGTTTAAATGTGTTTCTGATAAGCAATAAGCATAGGAAAAAAATTTTCCTAGGAAAAAAATGTTCCCCGCAAAAATTTTTTCTCTACTATCCAATCTATCTACCTGTTTAAAGAATCCCTCCCACAACACATATACTGCTCTCAGAATCAGATACCAGCAGCCTCAGATCAGTTTCACAGCTTCTTTGCTAGGTTGTGTACTGAAATCTCAGACCATATTGTTTTCTATTTGTTTTCTAGCATATTATCTAATTAAAAGGCCTATCTTAAGAGAGTGAAGGGCGGAGAGTTGAATTTAAAACCAAATAATACTCATTTTTCAGTAAATGATACATCAGAGGTCTATATCAACCCTATGGTTATATGAGTTTACTGCCACTTTCGGGTAATTCACATAGTTATCCTCTCCTGTGCCTGTAGATCGTCTTTCATCTCTGCATTCTTAGTACCTGGCACATGATGAGCACCTGTCAGTGCTTTCTGAATGAGTAAAAAAAACTGTATCAAGTGAGTCTTACCTTACAAAATATAGTATATAGTACTTGATGTGAATCACTTCCCTGGGGAAATACACCTGTGCAAAGAGGGTAATGAAGAAAGACTGTAATCCCCAACTGTTCATATTTCTTAGTGGGATATTAATTTTACTGGGATAGTTATACAAAATAGGTATGAAGCTTAAAAGAGTTAAATTTTATCCTCAATTTTTAAAAATTATGTTCAAAATTGTGTCCACAAGAGCAGAACGAGTTAAAGAATTGGAATTATTCACATGTAGCACTATTTTATTTTATAAACAGCAATCTCAGAGGTAGAGCTTTTAGATTAACATGAATATAATTAGAATATTTCTGCAACTATTGATGCTTTTTTTTTACTTCTGCTCTTTCGACAACCCTCCAACTCTCACAGTCATTTTTATTTTTTAATTTTTCCTGTTTTGACTTATAAATTGTTTATAATTAAGTTACAGTAATTCAAGAAATGGAGTTCATATAACCCTTCCCTTCATTAGCTCTTATATTCATCACAAATGCCACTCTGTGTCAAAATACTTTATTAAAAATTGTAAAATGTTTTCTCTCACATGAAGAAAGAAAATAGAAGTCACTTCTTTATCAAAATGATAGCATATTATTTAAGCCTGTTAGAATTTAATAAGTTTATCTCCAATTTTATTTTAATAAGTTTATTTTTAAATGTTTTTCTTCAAGGAATTACCACGGTACAGGTTTTTATTTTCTTTCCTGAGTTTTAAATAAAACTAAGGATCATCCAGAAGAATTAGTATTCTTAACATGCCAGTCAGATTCTCTAAACCTTTGAATGATTAATAATGAGACTTGGATTTTGTAACCACATTTCAAATGCCTTTTTAAAGTCACTTTTGTTTTACAAAACACTTAATTTGACTGAATGCATACACCACTCATGCAATCTTGAGATGGAACCTCAATCTAGAGATAGAATGGTGGAAAATCATTCCATCTCTATTCCGTCCTGAGTTTCTGTTTCTCTGATAATTTTTTAAACTTGAGTCCCTAGTATTTCACTTTAAATGTCCTAACTACTAGAATGGTTTCATTTATTCTTTCAACAAATATTTATTATATATCTTATATGCTAAAAAAACTTCTCTATGTAACATGCAAAGGATAGAATTGAGAACAGAGCAAACATGGTACCTGCTCTGAAGGTGTTTACGCTTGATTTGGAGACATACTATTCTAGCAGTCATATCTGTGTAAATTCCATCATGTAGAGGTACATATAACCATAAAATAGATGCTGCTTATTTAGTGTGGGGGACTGGGGAAAACAAGGAATTAAGTAAGAAGAGTATATACTGGAAAGAGGGCTCCAGAAACTGGGAACTACAAGGGAGAATAAGTGTAGTATACTTCAAAGGGCTAGGGAACAAAAGCCAATGGACCTGAAGAGTAAGGAATCTGTCCACCAGAGATTAAGTCCAAATGTCTCCAGACATACTGTCAGTCCAGAGTGTATCTACTACTGCCCCTTCTTCTGTCTAACCCAGACTTCCCTGAAAGAGACCAAGTACCAGGTCCCTGCAAGAATGACTAAGTTCTATACCCCAGAGATTAAGTCTCCTTCTTGCAATAAAAAAGTATCTGAAAAGTTTCTTTAAGAAATAAAGAGAAGCAAATTGAATTACTTCATGTGAGGTTGAAATAAGACATCTTAATCTCATCATTATCCATTTTAATGAGACATAGGTGCAGAAACGTGGATTACATATTGTCTTTTCCCCAAACTAGTCTTTTTTAAAATGCCTTTTGGGTTTTAATAATTTTATACTTTTCAGTTGCCTTCAAATACTTTTTAACTGAATAGTCACAGAATCTTTTGACTTAAAGAATATGTTTTATGTATGATTATAATATACTATCCTATTTTGAACCTCACATCTTTCTATAGTTTCTTTCTCTTTCTTTCTTTCTTTCTTTCTAAATTTCTTTCTTTCTTTCTTTTTCCTTCCTTCCTTCCTCTTAATATACTCACTTCTTTGGAATATTCTCTGAAGTGATTTACCCTACTTATCAAGATAGTGATGAGAATATTTGTGTCTATGTATATTTGTAAATTTTTTCTGTTCTATAATGGAATCTTAAATTTGTCTTTACCAGAGAGACCACATCTATAAATCTATGAAACATTTTAGGTTTGTAAATGTAAGATTAGGATCTACTCATTACCTTTGTCAAATCCCAAACCTAAGAAATAACCAAACTATATACTTCACTGTTTGCAGTCTTAAATATTAATATGTTTAATAATGTAATAAGATGTAACCATTGAGAGCAGTATGCAAATTTATAAAGATCATTATACTATGTAAATACATGTTTAAAAATTTTTAATAATAGTGGAATAGTGGAAGAGAGACAAAGGCTTGGGATCCTGAATTTGATTGGAGGAGAGAAAAAGCAACTATGGAAAGAAAAGTATTTTCCCAAACCACAGTTTAAGACTCATTTCTAAGGAGAGTGATACATAATTAGGAATTCCTGTGAATGGTACTTATGATGGTCATTGAGAGCCATAATATCTAATGTTTGTAAATTATGTTATACTTGAGAGTATGCTTTGAAGAATAAACAGTTAGTGCCATGTTCTGAGGGGCAAAGCAGTCAACTTGGATAGATTTGGAGATATTTTGTATTTGAATATTGAAAAAAAAATGTGACCCAAAAGTTTGGAGATGCTCATTGAAAAATTATATTATTTTATGATTTTGTGATCATTTTCTCTCCCCTCCCTGCTCAAGCACTTATATTTATCTGAATTCATCCTCTCCTATTCTAACCTTTTTTGCCCCTGACCAGATCTATGAAAAAGAATAACTTTTGTGCAATTTCTTGTTTCATTACAATTAAATCAAGTTTCTACTTAAAATGTACAAACCAATACCATAATTCCATAGGTGCTTTACCATAAAATCACAGTTAAATTTCACTCAATAAAAATTTTAAGTATTTCTAATGGGGCCATGTTGTTTTTAAAAGTATTAACTTGTTAAAGTTTAATACTAATAAATTTTCCCATTCCTTTGGCTCTTTAGGAGTAGTCAAAATGCAGCAACACTGGCTCCACCCACATCTGACATTAATTCCTTCGGTAGAGATCTCCAAGGATATGGACAAGTTTTTCAGGAGCAAAAGTATCTCCTAACTGGCTTCATCGGTTGACACTGTTTTTTCTTATTCTGTTAATGAGAAAAGAAGGAAGCAAGGCGGAGGGAGAGGAAATTTTCATTGAGAGAAAATACCTTAGCAGTATATAAGAAGTCCCATTGAGAAAGGCATTGAACAAGGTCTTTGAAATTCAAGGTAGGAAGAAACTACAGTACCATGCTTTATAAACTTAACAATCATTCAATACATTCCTTGCTTTCCGGTGTCTGCAATGCTTCCCATTTATGATTTGACCGGCTGATTGAGTAGTTCAAAGGAGAGATTGCATAATATGAATAATAATTATATGTAATCCTACAATTAAATCTGTCAATCTGTTATCTATCACTTAACACACCTTAGAAATATATTATACAATTCTAGGATTTTATTTTACTTAATCTCCTGATTAGCTTTTTGTCAATCACTTGTTAATAATAGCACCTGTTGTAATCCAAACCCAGCCAAGTCCTACAGTACACTTACCTTTTGTGATCTATTGTGATACCTTCTTTCATAAGGAGGAGATTGCCCACTTTTATTTTTCCTGCGGTACAAATTTAAAATTGCTGGTGTTGAATTATTTCTGCTGCAGTTAGGAAGAAGAGAGGGAAATGAGCTTCACTAGGTAAACACCTGATATGATGAAGCTTGTTTTCTTATGAATTATGCCAAAGGAATAGAAATAAGTAACTTAGAACAAACATATGTCCAAAAAGCAATGATTCTTCTGCAAAATTGCTACAGCAAAAATAACTACTTTTCACATTACATGGAAAGGGTAGAAAAATGAGTAGAGTTATTTTACAAATATTTTCACATAAGAAACATAAAGAATTAAATAAAGTATGTTTAATATGTCAGAAAAATCTATTCAAAATAGAAAGCGACACACTGCTTGTTTGGTATAAATATAAAAAATACCTAAGAGAAGGAAATGTCACTGAGGTAAAAAGAGCTCTACACTAATTCAAAAAAACTGATTTTTGGCATCTAATTTATCCATGAGGGCTAGGTACTCCTCTGCAAAGCACATTACCTCCTCTGTTAGTTTTGTCATGTGTGAAAATGACAAATATTGGATTGTATAATACTTAGGTTCTATTCAATTCTACCATTTTTTAATTTGTGAGTATGTTTTATGTACTGATATGGACATAATGTTTTTTTAAAACTTTTAATTGTAGTAAAAAGTACATAACATAAAAGTTACCAGCTTAACTGTTTTACGTCTGCCGTTCAGCAGTTCAGCAGTGTTAAATACATTTATGTTGTTGTTTAACAGATCACCAGAACTTTCAAACCATACAAAATAAAAACTCTGTACCCATTAGGCAATAATTCTTCATTCTTCCTTCAAGCCATTGGTAACCACCGTTCCACTTCCTATTTCTATGAATTTGGCTACTTTAGATACCCCATATAAATGAAATGATATGATAACAGTATTTGTCTTTTTCTGATTTACTTATTTAACTTAGGCGTAATATCCTCTAGGTTCATCTTGTAATGTGTGACAGAATTTTCTTCCCTTTTAAGTCTGAATAATATCCCATTGTATGTAAATACCAAGTTTCTTTATCTGTTCATTTGATGATGGACATTTGCATATCCTCTTAGATATGGTCAATAATGTTACTATGAACATGATGTGCAAATATCTCTTCAAGACCCCACTTTCAATTCTTTTGGATGTATATCCAGAAGTGAGATTACTGGATCATTTGATGGTTCATTTTCAATTTTTTGAGGAACAAACATAAATTTTTACGTTGTGGTGGCAACATTATGTGTACATTATATATTTTAAATTTATATTTAATTCATTGCAATCATGTGCTTTGAGATTTTATTCCTTAACTCCTTAAAAGAATTATAGAAATTCCATAAGCATTTTGGGTAGTTCTATCCAGAAATCACTAATGTTCCTGGTAATATCTCAAACACTATTCTGAGGCATCTGTCTAGGCAAGTTACCTGGGAAAGTTATGAGAACTAACAAAGTTGCTTATCTTAGGTTTGCAACTACTGATATAATCATTGGAAATTACCTTTCTCTTTCATTTTTCAGTAGTTTATTTATGTCTGGCCAAATAACTGGATGTTAACAGAGAATAGGCGATTAAGTGTTCTTTACATGAATGGGGGAAGAGGGAAGTAGATGGGGCTGAATGTGATCTTTTGCCTTGTAAACTATCTGCTTAGAATCCTGAAAGAACAGTGTGACTTTAGAGGATGAAGAGAAAGCTGTATTTATATATTCTAGGTTAAATAATTTGGAGTTTTTCTGTTCCTAATTATTTGAAAGTTGTGATATTGCAGATAGAAAGATCTGAAGAAGCACCTTTTTCTTACTTGGAACCGCTATTGCAGTCCCAAAACTCTCTTTAGGGACAGAGGTGTAAGGCTCAGTCCTTTGGGAGGCTTCAGCTAAATTAATCTGCTGACTAGAATCTGTCTGTCTCTAAAGCCCATGTTCCAGGAGGAGTATGGTTTAAAGGGATGATGTCTTTCTTTTTTTTTCCTGCTGAAAAGATTAGGTAAAGAATAAGTAAGGCATGTATTTATAGTTCAAAATTATATGAAAGAATATAGGCTATAAGAAATATATATGACAAGAAGTTTATAAAGCATATGAATTTTTCAGTGTTTATTCAATTAATTTTATAGTTTCTGAAATAATGTATTGCTAGATAGACAAAAATAAACATTTCTGCAGGATTTTATGTGCCTATATTTCAAACCATCAAAAACTTTGCATTGTTATACATACTAGGATTTTTTTAAAAACCAAAAGGGGACAGAACTGAAAGACATGTATCTAAAGATGACAGAAAAGACAGAAATGTACATATGAGTGTGCAACAAGTGTTATGATAGAAAGCTGATCAGATTTACATAATTTCATGGAGCAAGAACAAGTAATTAAGGGAATTGTATGTTACCATTATTGGTTTGAAGTCCTCAGTGAACCACTGAAGGGTTTTAATTAAGGATACTATATATTCAGGTTTATTTTGGAAAGATAATTGTGGCAGTTCTCAGAGATTTGAATTACAAAGAGGTAAAGCTGAAGTAGAGATACTGCTTTGGAGGCCATCATAGTAATGTAGATAAGAAGTGATGACTTGTGATGAGCACTGTATGTTGCATGTAAGTGCTGAGTCACTGAATTCTACTCCTGCAACAAATATGTTGTTGACTAACTAAAATTAAAAAAAAAAAGTGATGGCAAATTCAGTGTGGAAATGAGAGCACAAATGCCAAATGAGTTTGTGTCACCAAAATGGGTAGAAATGAGGATCATTATGGATGAGGAGCATGATAGAAAAAAACAAATCGAGTATGCTTATAAATCTTTATGAACAATGAGAAATAGGTTTCTGATTTTATGTCTGAGTTTCCCTTGTCTGTATTATTAAATTTACTTATCGGAAAGTCATTATCCTTCTATAGAACACCCACAATTTCACTCAGTCTCCATCACCATATTTATTTCCTATATCTTCTCTTTAAAGTTGGCAGATTTCAAGTTTCTGTTCTTGATCCCCTTAGGTTAGTTAAAGTTTCCCCTATGTAATTTCATGTCTATTCTCGTCATTTCATTTTTCTGCCTCTCCCCATAGACCAGCTGCTCTTTTCTTGGTAGTCTCATAACTTTTCAAATTAGTGTGTTTTTATAAATGAATTTTAGAAGTCAATGTCCCAAGCACTACTTATGCTAACTACATGTGACCATCAGCAAATGGCTTTCTCTGTTGGGCCATGTAGAATATAGCACAAGAACTGATTCTGTTATTTCCTCAGATAGAATGATCTCTACCACCCAATTGGCTTCTCAGTGCATACAACTGAAATTAACTCACATATCTATCAAAAACTGTGCCACTCAATAGAATGATTTATAATATAGATGAAAACAATTATGCATTTTGGGAGAGATCCTATCTTTGTTGCATGGCATGTTCAGGGCCATAATTTATGCAAAAAGTAACTTGCCATGGAGCATATCGAACTGTAATTACAACTCTGAACAAGGTGAGTGTCTGGTATGGATAAAATCCTTGGGAACGTGTAGTCATGTCTATACTTCAGGTTCCAGAAAAGAATTCTGTTGATGCAGACATGGATAGGTGGAGGTGGTATGAGGAAGGTATCATTGCTCTCATACAAATAAGTTCTCTTAGATAACAAACACAAGCAAAGGGCTCCTCTACCCAAATGTTCAGGGTTTACTAAGGCATCCTGTATTTCAGCTGTGAAGTACACCCTTATCTTGACTTCAAAAAGCCCCTTCTTCCTCTATCATTCATGGTACTTATATTCTCTATACTTATCCTTATTCCATATGCAGAGAGATAATGTTATGAATGCTCACACAGTCTGGCAACATAGTCAATTGTATTTTACTATTTTATTGATTCCAAATGTCTTTGATGCCACTCTGCAATTTTTCAGACATTATAAATACCCTGTGTATTATTGGAGGAGTATCTCAAGTAACTTAACCCAAGTTACTTGGCATGTAGTAAAAAGAATACAATTCAGAAAACAAAATCATGGAATAATGACTAATATCTGGAAGAAGATACCTTAAAAATCAATCATTTATGAAATTGCCTCTCTATCCCCTAAATATCTCGATTAAATGGTTTTCATTTGATGAAATTGTATTATATAAAATAAGCTCTTCTATAATGTCTTCCTTTAGTATTAATTCTTCTTGAGTTGCATTGAAAATTTTAAATTTATTACATCCAATCATCACTAAAGTTTTAAAAGACAGCTAGTATACTAGACTTGCCAAAATGTTTATTGATCTTATCAAATTCCAGCATTGGTTTTATTGATTCACTCAACTCTTGGTATGTATTTTGGTTTCTTTCCCATTTAATTAGCTTCTATTTTTTCCTTTTATTAAGTCCTTCTTTTTAAAACATCTTGATGAATCAAGCATTTACATAGCCTTGTATAGTCAATGTATAGTACTGGCTATGTGAGATAATCAGTGCTCTAACTGCTTTAACAATATTAACACATTTAATCCCAATATAAGTTCTAGAAAAAAGATATTAATATTATTTTACTTAAAAATGAGGGAAACTGAGGCAAAGTGAGTTAAGTAACTTTCCCACTGTCTTATAGTTGGTAGGTGACAAAGCCTGAATTCAAATCTAAGTAACATGACTCTAGAGTCCAATCTTGCCACTATACTAAGCTTTTTGCTTTTTTTATGGAGTTTGGATTTCCACTATTACACCCAAATCTAACTTTTTAATTAAATGCTATTTCACTTAAAAATATGATTTCTTATTTTATAAAGAGTGCATTTAAGGCAATACATTTTTTTCTGAAGATCTCTTTGACTTCATCCAACATGATTTGGCATCATGCTCCCAGTGTCCTTATGTATTACTTTCCTCTTTGACTCAAGAGCAATTTTTAAAGTTTTACCTCTGATTTGGCAGTATTTTTTAGTGTGATATTCTTGGTTTTGCTTCTTGGTTCTTTGTTTTAAAAAATAAATAAATAAATACTTTATCTTTATAAATCAGTTTCAGACTCACAGCAAAATTGAGAACATACAGAGATTTCCCATATACTTCTGCCCCCACACATTCATAGCTCTCCGCATTATCAACATTCCCCACCAGAGTGATACATTTGCCACAATTGATGAACCTACATTGCTACATTAAAGTCCATAGTTTCCCTTAGGTGTTTTATGTTCTACGTGATTGGACAAAGCATAGTGACATATACCCATCATTATAATACCACACAGAGTATTGTTTTTGCTCTAGAAGTCCTCTGTGCTCTGCTTATTCATCCTTCTCCATCACTTCGACTTCTGACAACCATGGGTCTCCATAGTTTTGTCTTTACCAGAATGTCATTTAGTTAGGATCATAAGTATGTAGACTTTTTACCTTGGCTTCTTTCACTTAGTAATATTCAATTAAGGTTCCTCCATGTTTTCATGGTTATCGTGCATTACATTTCTTTTTAGTACTGAATAATAGTTCATTGTCTGGATGTACTACAGTTTATTTATCCATTCACCTACTGAAGGGCATGTTGAATAGAGCTTCTTTAAACATTCCTTCATGTGTTTGTGTGGATGTGTTTTTAATTTTTAATGTAGTTTTACTATGGAATATATCAAATATAGAGAACATAGAGTAATCTTAAACATCCATGCTGTTCCCACACATAGTGAATTTTAACATGTGCCAATTTTTTTTTTTTCAGGAAACAAAAGGTGGAAGGAAACAAAGATCCTAGAAATTGTTGAAGTACTCTGTTTCACTTTTTCTAATTCCATTCTCATCCGTTTCCCATAGATCAATATCATCGTTTGTACTGAAGAGTTTATACTTTTCCATATACTGTAGTCCCTCCTTATCCACGGTTTAACTTTCCACAGTTTCATTTGCTCCCAGTCCACCAAGGTCTGGAAGCAGATGATCCTCTTTTTGATGTATCATAGAAGGTCAGTAGCAGCCTAATGCTAAATCAAAATGCCTACTGTCATTACCTCATTTCATCTCATCACATAGGTGTTTTATCATTTCATATCAACACAAGAAGTAGGGTGAATATAGTAGAATAAGGTATTTTGAGGGAGAGACCACAGCCGTAAACCTCTATTACAGTATATTGTTATAATTGTTCTATTTTATTATTAGTTATTATTAGGTCTTAACTGTATAATTTATGAGTAAATAAACTTTAGGGGAGACTGGGTGATTCCGTCAGTTAAGTGTCTGATTTCAGCTCAGATCATGATCTCACAGCTCTTGAGTTTGAGCCCCCCATCGGGCTCTGTGCTGGCAGCTTGGAGCCTGGAGCATGCTTCAGATTCTTTCTCTGGCTCTCTCTGCCCCTCCCCCACTCACGCGCGCACTTGCACTCTCTCTCTCTCTCTCAAATATAAATAAACATTAAAAAATAAATTTTAAAATAAGTAAATAAATAAATTTTATTATAGGTATATATAGTTTATTAAATTATAATTTATAAAAATAAACTTTGTTATAGGCATTTATAGAAAAAATACAGTATTTATAGGGTTTGGTACTATCTGTGGTTTCAGGCATCTACTGGAATGTATGTATCTTGAAACATATCCCTTGCAGAGATTGGAGACTACTGTATTTACACATCAATAATATTTATTTTTGTATATTTAAAAAAAATTGTTCTATAGAGCCAGTGTAACTTGCTTTTCCAACCCACCACTATGCTTTCAGCATTTGTATGTTGATGGTTAATACATGTAGTTAATTAAAGATTGTTCTCAATAGTTTTGCTATGATAAGAGTGCTACATCCTGATACTTATATTCCTATACCAAGATATAAGAGTTTCTCTAGGGCATGTTCCTAACAGTGGTGTTGTAGTGTACCCTACGTGCATCTACTCCTTCCCTAGGTGTTGCATAGTTCTCAAGAGTCGTTGTAACAATTTACTTTCTCACCATTTGCGTATGAAATTACTCTTTCTCCAAATTTTTTTCTACACTTAGGGCTACCAGCATTTTAAATTCTCTTCAACTCACAAATGATATACTTTTGTGTTTAAACTTTATATTTCTCCAATTTCTAATAGGTGAAATATCTTATATACTTTTATGGTCAGTCTGGGTTTCTCTTTTGTGAAACACCTTTTTCCAAGCATTTGCCTATATTTATTGTTTTCTTCCCTTCTGTTAGTTTTCTAAAAGATTCATTAAAGTTACTTAAATATTCTAGAGGCTACATCTTTGCATCGGTTGATCATTCAGAATTGTATTTGGTTGGCCTGTATTTGAATGCAATTCATATTATAGCATGTATTTCCAGAAACTTTGGAAGAGGAACACAATATGTTGTTGGGCAGGAGACCTCAGCAATTTGTCTCCTAAGATAGAGAGGATGCAGGATTCTGTCACTCCTGGTGTTCTGTAAGCCAGCCTGGAGTTTGTATGATTTCGCTGCTCAATACAGCAAAGGGAGATGACCTATCCATGTCCTGTTGATCATTACTTTAGGCTTTCAGAACTTCCATAATTGGCTCCCTACCCTCTAACTCAATGGAAATTCTTTGCTGGCCTATGTTTGGGCTCTAGCTTCCTCTAACTCTCTGATTTACTCTTCTTAAAATATTTCAGAAATTTCTCAAATACCTGGCCTTCTGATATGGTCTGTTCTTGATTTCTAACACTGTTATAGATTTATCTTTTTTAATTTCATATCCTTTCAGTTACTTTTAGAAGTTTAGGCAGGAAGATAGCTAGGCATAAATGTTGACCTGCCATTTTAGTTTATTGTCCACACATTTAAATTAAAAAAAAAAAGACATTTTTTTAAAGAATAGTTTTAGGTTCACAGCAAAATTGAGGGAAAATATAGAAAATCCCCATATACCTCTGCCCCCACACATGCATAGCTATTACCAATAACCCCACCGGAGTGGTACATTTGTTATAACCGATGAACTTATATGGACACATCATGGTCATCTAAAATCAATCCATAGTTTACTTCAAGGTTCACTCTTGTTTTTATACATTCTATGGGTTCAGACAAGTATATAAAGTATATAAAGTCATGTATCCATCATTATAATATACAGAGTATTTAAATTGCCCTAAAAATTGTCTGTGCTATTCCTATTCTCTTCTCCTACCCCAACCCCTAGAAACCAATGATCTTTTTACTTTCTCTATAGTTTTGCCTTGTCTAAACATTTTTTAAATAGATCTTAGCATTATGAAGACATGTTTTTCCCTGAATCTATCAATCTAAATGGACTTTCTAGAGACTGTGGAATACCATGTTTGTCACTCCTTATTATAAGCTTTTTGCCAGATTATTTTAAATATAAATAAATAAAACAATATGCCCTTAAATTCAATTATGGGAAATATCACTGGAATTCTGATATTAATATTGAAACTCCGATGTTAGCAAGCGGTCAATGGCATTATGTGGTAGCTGAGATCAAGATTCATTAAATCATATATAAAAGACTATATTTCATAACAATAGATGATTTATAGTTCTCAATGCCTAATGCAGGTGTTACAAAATAATGGATAACTTCTGGTACATAGACTTGAATGCACACATTTTCTCCTTTTCTTATAAAATCCTACATTAATTATTGTAAGATATCAAGAATGGCATCAATCCATCACACAAAAACAAATAAGATATTTATTGAAATTTTCTAAGCTAGAAAGCATATGGACACGTAGTAACTGACTTACCTGATCAGAGGAGGGAGCAAACAGGGATGACCAAATTGGCTCAAGAATTATAGGCCCCATGGACTCCTAAGTGGAGATACTCAAGCTGTCAACAGATTTCTTGAAAATCTTTTAGGGAAGTTAGACAGTTAGAAGTCCTTTCCCAGGCCATGAAGTCAGCCATATACTCTTTTCCTCCCATCAGAAGATGGCATGTTTACATTTTGTAGAGATTAAAAGATAGACTTTGGTTTTGAAGGAACTAGATCCTGCTGTGGGGAGAGGTGAGTCAGTGCACCAAAAACTGGCAGTATTAAGTGAAAATCTTCATACTGATGATGAGATTTCATAGAAACATAGAAACATTTTTTTCTCTCCTTTGACTGGTAGAATACCAGCATATATCCACCAATTAAGAAATTAGAGAGTTTTGGAGAAACTGAGCAATTTAAAAGACAATTCTTATAAATAAATGTCTACTCCCAAGGAAAATAGTTCATTCACAGTAAGGTCTTGGTCAGCAAACGTCTACAATGACCAAAGAGCTTCTAATCAAATTTGAGATTTTTCTCTTTTTAGACAGCCACAGTTCACCATACTTACCTTGAGAAATAAATGGAAACAAAAACCATTAATTGACGAAGATACAAACCAAGACATCTTATTCTACTTTAGACTGACAAGGATAACAGAAGATCCTAAAATCTTACAGCAGGGGGGAGAAGGATGGATATAAGGAAATAGGAAGGAGAATTGGAAACTGGAAAATAATCGGAATGTCTTCAAATTTTGAAAGGCTCTAACTGACTCTCACTGTAATGAGAGATTGCAGGTACGAAAATCCCAACAAATTTACTTACAATGTAACCTTTCTTGGGATGCTCTAGTATAATGATTGAGAGCTCTGAATCAAAGTAAGAGTAAAATAGAGACAATATGACCTAGGAAAAGGTATCTCTAATTCAAGAGAGAAGTGAAAGGAATTCTGAGGATTAAGCAAGAGAAGTACATCTTATACTGTATTGTATAATTTAATACTATATGATTCAATTTATAAAACATGTTTGAAATGAAAATAAATATAGGAATTAAGACATATTAGTAGCAGTCAGGGGCTTGAGAAGCGGGCAGTGGAGATGGAGTTAAAGGGAGAGAAATAGGTATGGTTATAAAATGGCAACACAGGGGATTCTTACGGTGTTGGAACTGAATCATCTTAACTATGGTAATGGGCTAAGAACCTACACATGTAATAAACATCAATAGAAAGTTATACACACCTATATACACAAATGAATACAACTGAGGAATCTGAGTAAGATATTCAGGTCAATATAGTGTTTATGGTATTATACTAGTATATGGTATTTTACAAAATGTTACCATCAGAGAAACTGGACAAATTGTACAAGGGATCTCTCTGTATTATTTCTTACAGCTGCATGTGATCTACAATTTTCTCAATAAAAGTTTCCATTTAAAAAGTTCTAAATAAAGAAATGAAGGCAGAATTCACAGTCTGACTCAGCTGCATAAAATATTTATATTGTCATAATTGGGAAGAGAGTGAAGAAGTGTAAACTCTGTGTGAGTGCGTGTGTGTGCATGTGTGTGTGTGTGTGTAGGAAAGCTACAAGAATTACTTAGCTGTATGTACTAGATAGGGAGTTGAATGATAATTTATAAAATTGAAATATTATTAAGGAATATATAAGGATACTACATAAAAATATGAAAGCAAATACTTCCAATAATGGTTGAAGGAGTTAGAAGTGGTTGCACTTGGGAAGAGGGAATCTGGATTACTGTTACGAGAGGTGAAAGATAGTTATGTTATTTTAAGCTTTGTTGTGTTATTCTCATTTCAAAATTATATACACAAATCACTGCATCTTACTAATATTGGAAGTTAATAAATTAAGAGAATAAAAATATCGTGTAAACATTAAATTAAAAGGCATGTTGAAAGTCTAATGTTTTAAAGTAAATATCTTGCTAGAACATATGTAACGTGTAAAAATAGATTCGTTACAGGTATTAACTACTTATCTCTGAACAACTGCATTATAATTATAAGTAATCAACAAACTAATTCTTTTATACTGAAAAATTAATAATAGAATATTTAAAATGGCTAGTTATGTCTACTTGGCTTTGAATTCCTGGGTATGTGCTGGTTCCTAGACACCCAACCTTTTTTTAATGTTTATTTATTTATTTTGAGAGAGCGAGAGAGAGAGAGAGAGAGAGAGAGAGAGAGCATGAGTAGGGGAGGAGGAGGGAGAGGGAGAGGGAGAGAGAGAGAAAGAGAGAAAAGGGAGAAAAATCCCAAGCAGACTCCATGCTCAAGGTATAGCCCACACTGGGCTTTATCCCACAACTCTGGGATCATGACCTGAGCAGAAATCAAGAGTCCAATGCTCAACTGATTGAGCCACCCAGGCTCTCCTAGACACTCAACTTAAAAAAATTCTTATATAATATTTTACTTTATTTTTACAGAAATAGTATGTCTGTATTATAGATAAGTGTAGACCTACACAGTTGTAAATAATGTATTTCTAACACATTGGAAAAATAAAGTTACATTAATGACAAACAATAGACTCCAATATTATAGGTTAGAGCATGTTAGCCGCAGCAAGTTTCAAAATATTTTTCCATGACTATCTCTGATTCCTGCATATCCCACATTCCTCAGCTCTAGGAAACCCATGGTAAGTAATAAGTCAGGGATTGTCTGTTTTTTTTTATCATTATATCCCCAGGAATTATTGCCTGTTATATACTAGATTCCTATTAAATATTAAGGGAAGAAAATCAACTTATAGATAGAAATGATGCTGTTATCTTACTATCATTTGAAAAACTCTCCCTATTCCAACTTTATAAAATTTCTATGTGTATTTTATTTTGCAATTAATATTATTTATTGATTCGTTTTACATTAATACTTTAATTTGGCCTCGTACATGAAAAGCAGCCAAATACTTTTGTTGCAAATACATAAGCAGTATTTCTAGCATTATATTTTGAATAACCACAATATCTCTATGAATTCCAAATGATACATTAAAATGGCATGTTTCATTATTTTGCAATTTTGTAATTATTAATTTGTTTTTTGTAGTGCCAGTATCATAGAGATTTAATCATTGTAGTTTTATGAAATGTTTTAATCTAAGATAATTTCTGTGGGGTTTTTTGGTCACAAATAACTCTGTAAATTAAAATACAAGTTCAGTTTCACAACACATAAGCACATCGAATGAAAAATTAAAAACTACTGTATTTGAGTTTGGCTTTTTATACCACTTTTTCCCATGGAATGCTTTCTGATTTGTATTGTAAATAATCATATTCGTACAATGATATGTCATTTTAATTAGGTTTTTCATAGAATGTTTTATACCATCTCTTTTTTCTTCCCTTTGTGTTATTCTGTTTTGAGTGGAAATTTCATAAAGAGTATGTAGTTACCTTTATTTGCATTTACTAGTGCGAAACTTTGTCTCTTAAAGAAGCATAGTTTTTTAAATGATAAAATTAAATTTAAATAATTAATGCTGTAGTATATTACCTTAACCTACATGACATTCTATAATTTAGGAAAAGTCACCTTATTTCTGTTATGAAAGTTGTGACATAATTCCATCCTATCTCCCAGCCCTTCTCTTTATCTTCTTAATATTTCCAAGAAAACTGACAGCTATTCAGAGATTTCATCTTCAATTTCTTTCTAGCATTCTTGAATGGATGTCATCCAGGCCAGAAATTTGCATTTTTATAGAGCAACTAAGTGCTCTCTAAAAATATCCTTTCTTAAAACCTCTACTGTTGTAATCTTCATATCTTCATCACTTTTACCAAGGTTGAGTCTACCTTTTATCATTTGGGTGGCCATCCACCTGGCCAGTAAAAGCTAAAATCTTGAATAATTTTTTTGCTCATTTGTTAGCAATAAGTGAAGTGATTAAAGTAAATAAACTGGGCTTTGTTTTTAGTTTTTTTTTTGTTTGTTTCATAGTAAATGTAATTTAAAAAATCATATTTAATTTAATACTTTTTCACAAGGATCATTTTATACTAATTTTACTTTAAAAAATCAATTTTTACATGTTGATGCCAGTCTGTTATAAACTTTGATTATCATGCTCTGTATTCTGTGTTTTATACATTTTATTTCAATAGCTCAACTCTTCAGTTGTCCTTACTATTTTCTCCCTCTTAGGATCATTTGTGGCTGTATCCATAGAAATTTCTTTTTGAAAGCAATTCATTATTATTAATATTTTCCTATTAATGAATGCTATATTGCCCTGTGAATGCAAAAACTTCAATAACTATTTGTGTTAACTACGTCTTATAATTTAAAACTAAAAAATTTTTTCTGAAGGGTGTGTACTTTACTAGACTCAAGTAACCAACCTTGACAATAACAAATTCTAAGAATTAGGATTGAATCTCTTCCAGATTTTCTGTCATTTCAACTTCCCTGCCAGTCAGTTACTTCTTATTGGTTGGAATTAAGTACAGAGTAGCTATTCTTCTCATCATTCTGTCTAGCTTCTAAGAGATTAAATTGACAGTAAGGCCAGCCAAGTATTTACCAGACCCAGCTTTTAACAGAATGAATTTTGTGGAAGGTCTGGAAGATTAAATCTTACCTTTTTATAATATTGCCACTTTCTTAAACTCTGTGAGTTTCCATTTTCTTATGTATAATATGAGATAGTAATTCTTTCTCTCGCTTGTCCATTTTTCTTTCTTCAAGGACTAAATGAATGGGACCAAAGAATGTTAAAATATTTTGAAGAAAAAATTAAATGCTCTATAAATGTGCTATGGATTTCATTTTATGTATGCATTCTGCAAATGGTTTTGTTCATTGAGCCACAAATCTTACAGGATCAGAACTCTCTTAATTTCTTTTACCATGTGGTAACTTGTCATATCATGTAACTTGTCACACATATTTACACCAATACTAAATAATCGATCTATACACTGAATTAAAATGAATAATTAATTTAGGATTTGACAGTTACTCTATTTGGTAGGAACAATAAATGTCCCCAAAGATGTCCACCTCCTAATTCTTACAGCCTGGGAATATGTTAGGTTATATGACAAAGAGGAAGTAAGGTTGCAAATGGAATTAAATTTACTTATTAGCTGAATTTAAAATAGAGATACTATACAGAATTATCCTAGTGGAACCAATGTAATCACAAGGGTCCTTAAAAGTGGGAAAGGATAGTAGATGGCAGAGTAAGAGTGTGTGTGATGTGCTGTGACAGCAACTTGACCCACTACTGCTGGCAGGAGGAAAGTGGCTGGATGGAGGAAGAAGATGGCCATGAGCCAGGGAAAGAGGGTATACAGGAATTGGAGTCTCACTTACAACTTCCAGAGGGAATACAGCTCTGACACCATTCAGATTTTAGCTCAGTGAGACCCACTTCAGATTTCTGATCTTCCAAACTATAAGATAAGCAATTTGTATTGTTTTAAGCTGCTGCATTTGAGATAGTTTGCTTCAGCAGTTATAGAGAACTGATACAATCTATATTCATTTGTATTGTTAGTACCATTACAAAATAAACATGTTTCTGAATAAAAGCACTGTTGACAAGTGCATGAATTGAGCAACCATAGTTGTGGGATTGTGGAAACAGATGTCTTTCACTGTTGTATTCTAAGTGCATTCACTTTGGTAAAATGACCAAATGGGAGAGAGGCAAAAGAATTGCTTTATGTCTTTTCCAAGACAGTTACTTAAGATGATTTCCTTCTTGGCAATTCTCTTGCTAATTGATATAAGCACTTTAGTGCTTATGGAAATTGCTAACCATTCAAAAGTTTAACAAACATTCAGTAAGAAAATTCAAGAATTCTTTTTGTTTTCATTAAGTGACACTTTAAAACACATTTCTTATGAATATCACTACTGGTAAACTAGAATGATAAAAATAATAAGATGAAATTATAAAATTAAAATAATTAATGTAAATATAAATATTGTCATCATAAAATTACATGCATAAATACATGTGCAAGCACGTGTACATATGCCCACATATGCACATACCCCCAAATTAAGTTGAGGTTGTTTCATGAAATGGAATATTTGGCTGTATATTACATAGATAAAGAATTGCCAAGACATATGAGCTTAATAAAATCAGATGAGCTTTCTCTGAAGATTAGAAAATACATATTGTAGAGGGAATTAGTTTATTATTTAATGAAACTATAGTTTGTTTTTTATATGTTCTTGGGACAATTTCTTCAGTTATATTGATGCTTTTGAAGGTTAATCATTTCAGACCATGTAAGTTATTTGATATATGTATTGTTAACTGATTAATATCTATTTTTCCTCAATATACCATAAATTAATTTGTAGCAGGGTTCATAAGTGTTTATCTTCATTGTTTTCATTGTTTTATCTCTTCATTGTTTTATCTCTAGATCTTATGATATTTGATAGAGTAAGCATCAATGAACTTTTATTCAATGAAAAGTTTTTATTATAAAATGAAGTCTTAATATCATTGAAGTCTTAATATCATCTTCTGAATGTTCTGGATGGAAAATTTTCATTTTGCAAAAAACAAAAAAAGCTGGATTAAGTTTGTTCTATGCCAAATAACAAAGAAGCTAGACTAATATTTTTCTTGGACAATGCCCATGAAATATATGTCAATCATCAGGGGAGAGAAAATCCATATTTAAGCTTCAAATTACACTGGATGTCATAGGTTATTATCTAAGGTACAGGTATCTAAGACACCAAAGACTTTTATGACATTAGAAACCAGTTCAGCTTCTGAAGTCTAAACTGACAAATAAGAAAGAAGGAGAAGGAAAAGGAGAAGGAGGAGGAAGGGGAGGAAGAGGAGGAGGCGGAGAAGAAGAAAGCTGTTTTAGATAATTAGGATTTGTAATTCTAGACAAAAATAATGTTTTAAATTGATTAGAAATGTTTTGGGATATTAGACTTTTAATATATTTTCAAAGGTATTATAAATAAATTAGAAGAAAAAAGTATGAATCAATTTGATCATATTTCCAACTGAATTTGTATAGTTTTTTTTTTTACCCTATACACATTAAAAAAAAATTTTTACACTATTTTTGAGAGACAGAGCACAAGTGGGGGAGGGGCAGAGAGAGAATGAGACAGAGAATCTGAAGCAGCCTTCAGGGTCTGAGCTGTCAGGACAGAGCCCAACACAGGGCTCGAACTCACAAACCGTAAGATCATGACCTGAGCTGAAGTCTGACGCTTAACCGACTGAGCCCCTACCCTATACACGGTAAATAAATTCTTCAAAATGCCTAAATTCAAATGAGATTAGTCTCTATATAGGAAATAAAAATGATAAAAAGGCATGTCCACATGGTATAATTACACTAACAGAGAAGTTTTTAATTTTAAAGAATCATTACCAGAACAAAGACTTTCTAAATTAAAGCAAATCTATTGAGAAGCAGAAGAAATCAGAGAACACAATAACCTAGATATTTAAAAGTGAAAGTAATTGGGGTGCCTGGATGTCTCAGTCCGCTGAGCGTCCAACTCTTGATTTCAGCTCAGGTCATGATCTCGCGGTTGGTGGGATAGAGACTCACATCCGGCTCTGTGCTGAAAGCAAAAAGCCTGCTTGGGATTCTCTCTCTCTCTCTTTCTCTCTCTCTCTGGCCCTCCCTCGTATGCACACACACACATGTTTGCTCATATTCTGTCTCTCTCAAAATAAATAAATAAACATTAAAAACAAATAAACAAGGAAGGAATTATTAATAAAAACTAAATTTTCCAAATATATTCTCATCTTTTCCCATATTTAAATGCTTCACATTATTTCAGGGTCAAGGCAGTATTTAATAATGTCAAAGCAGCCATGGAGAATGGTTCAAATAAAAGAAAAATACTAATTCTGCTTAGTAATACAACCAGTTTATTGCATTTCATACAACTCATCTTTTTGACTAATGTCCTATAAATAAATGGGCAATTTCATTTCACCAAATTTATACCCAATCATAACTGATAAATACTTATAAAAATGTATAGGTAGATGTAGTAGAGAAATAGGGAATACAGATGAAAATTAAAAGATACCATTGCACTTACTCTTGTGTTTGTCAGCCAAAGTCAGAGGAAGGAAATTCCAAACAAAATATAAAAATCAAAATGTGCATATAGAAAGGAGTAGTTAATGAGATATGTGCTTATTTGAAAAATAAAGAAATTATTTAGATAGGAGCTAAGATGGTGGCATAGTAGGAGGGGCCTAAGCTTGTCTCATCCTTTGAACACAACTGGATAACTACCAAATCATTCTGAATACCCAAGATCAACCTGAGGACTGACAGAACAGACTCCACACTTAGAAGGAGAGAAGAGGCCACATCAAGGAAGGTAGGAAGTGCAGAGACATCGTTTGAGACAGAAATGGATCACAAGTGCTGTGGATGTGAGGGAGCCCTGTTCATAGAGATAGGAGAGAGAGAGAGAGAGAGAAAGAGGAACACACAGGGATACTCACAAGGAGAACACTTCCCCACAGCCATTGGCTGGTGAAAATGTGACTTTTTGCAACCAGCAGGACTTGAAAAGTGGTGTTGAAAAAAGGTCAGCGGGGTTGGCTGGGATAGGTCCCTGAGGGTGCTGCCCTACTTCTGCAGAGAAGGCAGGCAAGCAACCCCTGGGGAAGACAGCTTGATCTGAAGAACAGCTAAGGTGCAGAGGGAGAAATCATTCCCTCTTTTTGAAGCACATCTGTGAGAGGTGGCATTCCTAGAGATGCTTCTCTAGGAATAAAAGAGCCAGCTGATGCCATTTCCCTCCCCCTCAGCATAAGCACAGAACCGCCTACAGAAAACAGCAGAGTCCTGACACTGGCTGCCTACCTTCTTACACCAAGTTCTGCCTCCTTGCACTCTGCTGGTACTGTACTTCTCAGAAAAGTGTGCCTGCGCCCCAGTGCAGCAAGCCCCTGACCCAGAAGACCAGCAGAAAACCTCACCCACACCGTATCTCACAACCAGAGATCACTGAAAAGCTTCAGTTCTAGTGGAAGTAGCACCGGATCTCATTTAACAAGCAGACCAGAGCAGACCTAGTTAAAATTTACCACACTCTGGCCAAGGACCAAACACTGTCCACTGCAGGCAACTGCATAGCCTCTGCAGACAACTGGCTTGAAGGATAAAGCAGACAAAACACAGCAGCAGAGTGCATGCAGCACATAACAGAGACACGTCCTGAAGCACCAGGCCCTGGACACTAGATGGCCTCTTTTTCATAAGGTCATTAATCTCAGAAGCAGGAAACATAATGGGTTTTTTAACACAGAAAAGAAGACAGAGACTTAGACAAAAAGCCAAGACAGCGTAATTGATCCCAAATGAAACAACAAGAAAAGGGCATGGCCAGAAATCTAACTGAAACAAATATAAGTAATATGCCTGATGGAGAATTTAAAGCAACAATCATAAGAATACTAACTGGGCTTAAGAAAAGAATGGAAGGCCTCAGGGAGGGCCTTATTTCAGAGATAAAAGAATTAAAATTAAATCAGTCATAAATGAGAAATACAATAACTGAGATTCAAAATAAATTTGAATGAACACAAGAATGGAAAAAGGAATATGTGATATAGAAGATAAAATAATGGAAAATTATAAAGCTGAACAAAAGAGAAGAAGAATTATGGAACACAAGACTAGACCTAGGGACCTCAGTGACTCCATCAAATGTAATAATATTTGTATCATAAGAGTCCCAGAAGAAGAAAGAGAAAGGGGGACAGAAAGTTTATTTCAGGAAATGATAGCTGAAAATTTCCCTAATCTTGGGAAGGAAATAGACACCCAAATCCAGGAGATACAGAGAACTCCCATCAAAATCAACAAAAGCAGACCAACACTAAGACATATTGTAACTAAATTTGCAAAATACGACAATAAAAAAAAATCCTAAAAGCAGCAAGACAAAAGAAGTCCCTAACTTACAAAGAAAGACCCATAAGGCTAGCTGCAGATCTCTCAACAGAAACTTGGCAAGCCAGAAAGGAGCGTCATGAAAATACAAAGTGTGGAATGGAAAAAATCTCCAACCAAGAATACTCTATTCAACAAGGTTACCATTCAGAATAGAGGAGAGATAAACAGAAACTAAAGGAGTTTGTGACCACTAAATCAGCCCTGCAAGAAATATTAAAGGCGACTCTTTGAGTGGAAGGAAAGACCAATGACAAACACAAGAAAGCAACAGAGAAAATCTCAAGAAACAACAAAACAAGTAATAAAATTGCACTAAATACATATCTATCAATAATTACTCTGAATGTAGATGGACTAAACATTCGATTTAAAAGAAATAGGGTGTCAGAAAGGATAAAAACAAGATCCATCTATATGCTGCCTACAAGAGACTTACTTTACACCTAAAGACACTTGCAGATTGAAAATGAGGAGATGGAGAATCATTTATCATGCAAATGGTCATCAAAATAAAGCTAGAGTAGCCATATATCAAACTAGATTTTAAACCAAAGGCTGTAACAAGAGATGAAGAACAATATATCATAATAAGGGGACTACCCAACAAGAAGATCTAATAACTGTATATATTGACACCTCCAACATGGGAGCACCCAAATATATAAAACAATTAATAACAAATAAAGGAACTCATTGATAATAATACAATAATTGTAAGAGACTTTAACAATGCACTTACATCAATGGACAGATCATCTAAGCTGAAAATTAACAAGGAAACAATGGCTTTGAATGACACAGTGGACCAGATGGACTTAACAGATATATTCAGAACATTTCATCCTAAAGCAGCAGAATTCACATTCTTCTCTAGGGCACATGTGACCTTCTCCAGAATAGATCACATACTAGGTCACAAATCAGGACGCAACAATATAAAAGACTGAGATCATACCATACATATTCTTTACCACAATATTGTGAAACAGTAAACCACAAGAAAAAATCAGGAAAAGCCAAAAATACATGGAGGTTAAACAGCATGCAACTAAAGAATGAATGGGTCAATGAGCAAATCAAAGATGAAATTTTTAAAAATCCTTGAAAACAAATGAAAATGAAAACATGATGGTCTAAAACCTTTGGGATTCAGCAAAAGTGGTCATAAGGGGGAAGTATATAACAAAATAGGTCTATCACAAAAGCAAGAAAAATCTCAAATAAACAACATAACCTTACTACTAAAGGAACTAGAAAATGAACAACAAATGAAGCCTAAAGATAACAAAAAAGAGAAATAATAAAGAGTAGAGTAGAAATAAATGATATATAAATTTGAAAAAAATGGTAGAACAGATTAATAAAACCAGAAGATTTCATTTGAAAAATTTACTTTGAAAAAGTTTACTTTAAAAAAATTACTAAAATTGATGACACCCTAGCCAGACTTATCAGAAAGAAAAGAGAAAGGACCCAAATAAATAAAATCACAAATTAGAGAGGAGAAATAACAATCAACACTATAGAGATACAAACAATTATAAGAGAATATTATGAGAAACTATATGTCAACAAGTTGCACAACCTGGAAGAAATGGATAAATTCCTAGAAACATATAACCTACCAAAATCGAAACAGAAAGAAATAGAAAACTTGAACAGACTAAATCAGCAATGAAATTTTATTGGTATCAAAAAACTCCCAATAAACAAAAGTCCCAGATAAGATGGCTTCACAGGCCAATTTTACCAAATATTTAAAGAATGTTAAATACCCATTCTTCTCAAACAATTCCAAAAAAAATTAGAAAAGAAGGAACACTTCCAAATTCATTCTATGAGACCAGCATTACCCTGATACCAAAACCAGATAAAGACTTCACAAGCAAAGAGACTTATAAGTCAATATCCTTGATGAACACAGATACAAAAATTCTCAATAAGATACTAGCAAATTGAATCCAACAATACATTAAAAAAATAATTCACTATGATCAGTGGAACTTATTCCTGGGTTGCAACGGTGGTTCAATATTCACAAGCCAATCAATGTGATACACAACATTAATTTAAAAAAAGAATAGGAACCATATGATCCTTTCAGTTAGTGCAGAAAAAGGGATTTGACAAAATACAATATCTATTCATGATAAAAACCCTCAACAAAGTAGGGTTAGAGGAGACATACCTCAACATAATAAAGGCCATATTCAAAAAACCTGCAGCTAATATCATCTTCGGTGGGGGAAAACAGCTTTTTCTTTATGGTCAAGAACAAGACAGGATGTCCACTCCCACTTTTATTTAGTATAGGACTGGAAGTCTTAGCCTCAGCGATCAGACAACAAAAAGAAATAAAAGGCATCCAAATAAGCAAGGAAAAAGTAAAACTTTCACTATTTGCAAATGACATGATACTCTATATAGAAAATACAAATGACTCCACCAAAAAATTGCTAGAACTTTTACACAAATTCAGTAAAGTCATAGGTACAAAATCAATGTATAGAAATCTACTGCATTTCTATACCTCAATAATGAAGCAGCAGAGAAATCAAGGATTGATACCATTTACAATTGCACCAAAAACCATGAGATACCTAGGAATAAACCTAACCAGAGAGGTAAAAGATCTGTGCTCTGAAGACTATAAAACACTGATAAAAGAAATTAAAGATCACACAAAGAAATGGAAAGACATTTCATGCTAATGGATTGGAAGAAAAAATATTGTTAAAATGTTACTATTAGTGTAGACTAATATCCAAAGCAATCTACACATTTAATGCAATCCCTATCAAAATACCACCAGCATTTTTTGAAGAGCTAGGACAAACAATCCTAAAATTTGTATGGAGCCATAAAAGACCTCAAATAGCCAAAGCAGTCTTGACAAAGAAAAAGAAAGCTGGAGACATCACAGTTCCAGACTTTAAATTATATTACAAAGCTGTAGCGATCAAGAGAGTATGGGACTGACACAATAGTAGGCACATAGATCAATGGAACAGAATAGAGAACACTGCAATGAACCCACAAATATATGGTCAATTCATCTTTGACAAAGCAGGAAAGAATATGCAATGGGAAAAAGACAGTATTTTCAATAAATGGTGCTGGAAAAACTGGACAGTGACATGCAAGAGAATAAAACTGGACCACTTTCTTACACTCCATACACAAAAATAAATTCAAACTGGATGAAAGACCTAAACATGAAACAGGAAACCATCAAAATCCTAGAGGACAATACAGGCAGTCATTTCTTTTACATCGGCTGTAGCAACTTCCTATTAGATATGGCTCCCGCCATATGTAATATTCTTTTGTAAGGGAAACAAAAGCAAAAATAAACTATTGGGACTTCATCAAAAATAAAAAGCTTCTGCACAGTGAAGGAAACAATCAAAACTAAAAGACAACCTACTGAATGGGAGAAGATATTTGTGAATGACATATTTGATAAAGGGTTAGTATCTAATAATCTATAGAGAACTTACAAAATTCAACATTCCCAAACCAAATAATCCAGTTAAAAATGGGCAGAAGATATGAATAGACATTTTCCCAAAGATATACAGGTCACTAACAGACACATGAAATATGCTCAACATCACTCATCATCAGGGAAATACAAATCAAAACCTACAGTGAGATATCACCTCACACCTGTCAGAATGACTAAAATTAACAAAACAGAAAACAACAGATGTTGGTGAGGATGCAAAGAAAGGGGAGCCCTCTTACACTGTTGGTGGGAATGCAAACTGGTGCAGCCTCTCTGGAAAACAGTATTAAGAATTCTTAAAAAGTTAAAAATAGGAACTACCTTGTGACCCAGCAATTGCACTACTAGGTATTTACCAAAACATTACAAACTACTAATTTGAAGGGATACATGGGCCCCTATGTATATGGAAAAATGTCAACAATACCCAAATTATGGAAAAAAACAAATGTCCATAGGCTGATAAATAAATAAAAAATGGTATATAATATATATATAATGGAATATTAATCAGCCATAAAAAAGAATGAAATTTTGCCATTTACAACAATGTGGATGAAGCTAGAGAATATTCTACTAACTGAGATAAGTCAGAGAAAGACAAATATCATATAATGTCACTCATATGTAGAATTTAAGAAACAAAACAGATGAACATAGAGGGAAAATAAGAGAGAGGCAAACCATAAAACAGACTCTTAACTACAGAGAACAAACTGAGGGTTGATGGAGGGAGGTGGGTGGTGGAAAGGTTAAATGGGTGATGAGTATTAAGGAGGGCACTTGTTATGAGCATTGGGTGTTGTATGCAAGTGATGAATCACTAAATTTTACACTTGAAACTAATTATTATACTAGGTGTTAACTAACTGGAATTTAAATTAAATCTTGGGGAAAAATTAATAAATAAGAAATAAAATAAATAGCATAATTTTAAAACAAGTTAAATAAATCATTTAATTTCAAAGAAATTGTAGATCTTATTATACTGATCATGATGATAAATCCTCAAATGAAATCAGAGGCAATATGATTTCAGTGTTTACTATCTTGTGATAATCACGTAGTCTATGATATAACATATATTTGGGTCTAATCTCATCTCCACTGCTAAATAGGTTTGCAGCCTGAGTATATTACCCCAGTGGACTTAGGCGTGAAATGAAGATAATTTTTACCCAATACATTTTTTGGTTAAGATTTGACATATTTGTTAAGTGCTCAAATGGTGTATAGAACATAGCAGACTCATAACATAGGTAAAAGAGAAAGATACTTCTTTGGTTAGATGTAACTCATTCAAAATTGAAGAATATCAATTCCATAACAAATAAGAATTTTATGGTTAAATATGAAGAGATTTCTTTATTAAAGAAATAAATCATACACACACATACACAGTCTAAAAATAGTTTCATTTTAAAGAGCATAAGACTTTGTGGCACTAGAGTGAAATTCATCCAAATAAAATATACTCTTACATTCACTGGCCATAAAAGTTTAAAGTTGATTTTTGGTGATCTGCTTGGTAAATATAAAAAGGGGCATTGATTTTGTTGATTTTTTTAGGAAAAAAAAAACAAATAACTGAGATATTCCAGCTCTAACAGCCATGGCAAATATTTCAATAGGAAACAGCCTTTCTATAAAAGTGGAATAAAATAATAATATTCTTTTTGTATCCCTACAGCAATAAACTTTACTCAGATGCCCTTGGCCTAAACTCATTCTGAGAATTACTTCATTGTTCAAGAGCAACATTTTGCTTTTTAACTGTCATGATTACAGAGGGTTTTATTATTCAAATGTGAAATACAGTTTTCTTTTTAAATATAAGAGCTTTGGCAGTTGGTTCATAATTTCACGTTGTTTCATGCCAATTCCATTTTATTATGTGAAAATCGTTATTCTTATCTGTAGGTCTCTTGGGATTTTAGAGTAAACTTGCTATATCATATTGCAGTACATTTTAGAAAATATTACTCCCTCTTATTTTATGGTCCATTGCAGCTCAGAAAGAAATAAAATAAAACTAGAGGTTACAAGCAACACAAAGTAAAAAGATTAACTTTGTTTTTATTTTCCTTTAGAGTCTGGGTCATTCTCTAATGTATAAGTTTCAAACAACCAAAGTGCTTATTAGATAGTAATGCTTAGGGATATTATGAGAAGAGCTTAATAAGTATGCAAAGCATTTTGAATATGTTATCGTCATTTATACTAAGTATATATTCAGTATGTTTATAAATTCTAGAGAAATGTGAACATATCATATATATATACATATATACACATATGTATTTATAAAAATATATTTTTAATGGTGCCCTTAACCTCATACATTAAAAATAATATGACTCTTAAGGGAAAAAAGAGACACATATAATTTGTTGATGATGGCTGTGTTAGTCTGCTAGGGCTATCATAACAAAATACCACAAACTGGGTGGCTTGAACAACATTCATTTATTTATTTCCTCACAGCTCCAGAGGCTAATAGTCCAGGATCAAGATCTGGGTTAGTTTCTGGTGAGGCCTCTCTTCCTCACTGTGGATGGCTGTAGGTGGCCACCTTCTCACTATGTTGTCATATGGTCTCTCTGTGAATTCATGGAGAGAGAAGGAGGGAGGGAGGGAATGAAAGAGACAGAAAGGAAGAGAGAGAGATCTCTGCTGTCTCTTCCTTTTCTTATTACAATATCAGCCCTATTGGATTAGGGTCCCACTCTTATGACCTCAATAAACCTTAATTACCTACATAAAGGCCATATCTCCAAATATAGTCCTATTAGGAGTTAGGGCTACAATATATGAATTTGAGGGTGACACAATTCACTTAATAACAATGGCATATGTTTTCATTTGCACATTTACTGACCATATTTATTAAGGATCTACTATAGGCATTCTGTTTAGTGTTGGGATACTACATTAAATAGCACCAACATATTTCTTCCCACATGGAATTTACAATATAGCCAGGAAGGCTCATATTGAAAATGGTAAGTGTTAAAGGGGGGAAATGGTATAAAATGAAAATGTAAATAAGGAGATCTAACAAAGTAAATTAATGCTAGTGCTAATCCTTGCTTTTATAAAATATCAATCTAGAAGAGATAAAAATACTTTTTATACATAAATGTATTTCATAATTTTCAATTTGTATGTTATGTTTCTCTCTTTGCTTATAATGATCACAGTAATTTAATAGTGAAATGTGCAGATATGCATCAGCTCTTTAGTCTCTATGAGGATTAATATTTATTTAAATGTATAAGGCACATTAAATCACATGATACTATTTGATTTGAACAGAATATTATCAGGTGGCTGATATAGGTGGTATTCGAAAGAGGTAGGTTTACTTGATTAAAACTTTGGCTTAAGATAAATAACTGTCTTGCTGAAGATAAGTGGTAATGACCCAAATTTTGATTGATTAATTAAAAATTTAGTTATATATTTATTATGTTATTTTTATTATTTTAGTTTAATCTGTTCTTTTAAGGGAAGTGACAGGAAGTTGTTAATTTTGATGCTTATAAATATATTGTCTCATACTTTCTCTGAAATTCTGCATAGTTTATCACATTGATTGAATTTCTTAGGAAAAACATGTATGCAGATAAAGAAATGGATAAAAAAGTAAATCTGAACTTAACATTAATACTAACTTTGTTTTTAATACTAGCTTTTTAATAGGGACATAATTTCACCATGAATCCATTTGTTATTTGAAGGAGAATTTGTCATTAAATTCCATTAATCTTAGAAGTCTGAAACATATTCAAAAATGAGTTACAAGCACAGGGGGTTACTCTTTTGCTTCAAAGGGAAACTTAACCACTATTACAGAATGCAATTATGTAAGGTATTTAAATAAACTGATAAATTTTATAAAGTATGTGAGCCAAAGATAATACATAACAAAATTGCTTCATATGGTGTTTAAGTGGATTTAGGAGTTTCATACCTAGAAGTTACCAGGAAAGATTAAAATTTACCTAGATAAAGAGGAAGTTAAAATAATGTTTGCAAATACCCAAGGATAAGGGAAGGCATAAATACTAAAGCAACTGCAGCAGGTGCCATATGGCATATATATAAAAGTTAAGGCATGAATGATCAGGGATGACACAGGGAGATGATAATAGCTAACATGTCTTGAGCACTCTGTGCCAGACCTTTCTTCTAAGTCTTGTACATAGATTATGTCAGGTATTCCTCAGAATATAAATATATTTATTACTTAATAATAAATATATTTATTCCAATAAATATAATATGCTCACCAACATATTATAATTAGTAAGACCGTGGCACTACAAGCAGACTGCCTATCATTTATTGGCTATGCAGCTTTGGGGAAGTTATTTAATTCCTCTACTATTTAGTTTCCTCATCTGTAAAATGGGATAATGATAGCCAATCTACGTGATAGTCGAATTGTGAGGATTACATGAACTAACAGATGGAAAGCACTTAGTAAGCACATATCTTAACTATTAATAATATTATTTTCCATGCTTTATATTTATAGAAACAATCAGAGTGTTCCTGTTAAAATATAAGTCAGAACCATTAGTACTCTACTCAAAAGGCTATTTTGGGTTCTCAGCTTGTATAGACTAAGAACCAAATTCTAGGCCCTGAAAACATACCTCAATTTTTACCACCCTTTCCTTCTCCCTTCAGTGGAGTTTCACTGGCCACCTTGCTGTTCACCAAACATTCCACTCCACAATAATTATCCTCACTATCTCTCTAATCAAAAAATGTTTCCTACAGTTGTACTCATAATTTACACCTTCATTTCTTTTAAGTTTTTATGAGAGAGATTTAATAAACACCTTATATAAAACAAGGCTTCTCCAAGTAGATGGAATTCATACATATAATTTATTTTAGTGATCTTGTTCTATCTGCATCTCAGTTAATCATGGCATTTTTCTAACTAAAATCAGTCAAAAATATTGAGATGCCACCTCTCAGTTTGGGAGCAGAAACTCCCACAGAGCAAAGCCTGAGAAAACAATTTGCATTAAAGTAGTTTAGTTGGGTGTCATCCCAGAAGTAGAAGTGAAGAAGCAGGGAGTGAGCTAGAGAACAAAGCAAAATCCAATAAAGCATACATTCTTAAACTGGTTACCATTGTGGGCAACGGAGGCTAAATCCTGCTGAGGACCTTCTGAAGAACAATGTAAAAGCCTCAGAAATATCCCTTTAAACAGCCCTTTCCAGGGGCTCTTGGGTGGCCCAGTTGGTTAAGCTTCTGACTTCAGCTCAGGTCATGATCTCATAGTTCATGGGTTCGAGCCCCATGTCAGGCTGTGTGCTAACAGCTAGCTCAGAGCCTGGAGCCTGTCTTCTGATTCTGTCTCCTTCTCCCTGCCCCTCCCCTACTCATGCTCTGTTTGTCTCTCTCTCTCAAAAACAAATACACATTAAAAATTTAAAAAAACTAAACTGCCATTTATGGTAAAAAAAAAAAAACAACTTTCAGCAAAGTAGGAAAAGAAGAAAACTTCCTAAAGTTTATAAAAACATTTCCAAAAATACCTATAGTTTCCAAAATATTTAAATGAGCAATTCAGCACTTTCCCTGATACTGGGAAAAATGCAAGAATACCTTTTTTTTTTTTACCACTCCTCTTCATTATCATGCTGGAAGTCCTAAATAATACAATGGTACAAGACAGGAAAGTAAATGATATACCTACTGGGAAAGAATAAGTAAAACAATTCGTTCACAAATGACATGCTGTAGAAAATAACCCCAAAAATTGATTTCAAAATAAATGTTCTGGAACTAATAAGCATACTTAGAGCAAGGTCTTAGGATATAAATTTAATATACAAAAATCAATTGCTCTCTTATACACCAGCAAAGAACAAATTGAATTTGAAATTTTAAAATATATACATTTTATATTACATATATAATTTATAATAGTAACATAAATAAAAAACTTTGGTGTAACTCTTTAATAGAATATGTGCAAGATCTATATGTATAAAACTACAAAACTCTAATAAACAAAATCAGAGATCTAAGAAAATAGAGAAATAGTCTATGCCCATCAATTAGAACACTCATTATTGTTAAGATGCCAATTCTTACCAACTTGATCCATAAAATCAACATAATCTCAACAAAAATTTCAAGCAAATTATTTTGTAAATACAGTAAAACTAATTCTAAAGATTATATGGACAGTCAAAAGACCTAAAATAGACAAAAATACTGAAGAACATTGGATGATTGATGCTACTGACTTTAAGACTTACTATAAAGCTACACTAATCAAGTCAACATGATATTGGAAAAGAATAGACACATAGACCAATAGAACAGAACAGATTATACAAAATAGATCCATACAAATAGTTGTCTGACCTTTGACAAAGGATTAAAAGGAATTCAACACACAGTCTCAGCTCAAGCTCAGTATATCTGAAATATACATTATTAAGTGTGATGGAGTTATATTTTCAAATTATCAGTAGTTCAGTTGTCACTCTCCTTAGCTCAGTTCAGGGCACATGCTGAGTAGTCTCACTGCATCTAAGAACATTCTTTAGCAAAAGCATAGAAAGCAGTATTCCTCTTCTGGATTTTGGGTCTCAAAAGCTTATTATTTTAGAGGACTGAGGGGGAAACTAATGGCTTAAAGATCTGGTAGATTACATACTGGGGAAGAACAACTTCCTGTCTCACCTACCATCATCCTCCATCATATTTACTTGCGGTAGAAAAGGATCCCTGGGTGGAGAGTTGGGGAGATTTAAAAAGAAGTAATTGTTAAATAAATGCTGGTAGGGTCCTTGTTATGCATACTGGGCCTGGGATGAGTAGGATGTAGCACACATTGAAAATAGGTATGAGATGAATAAGATCTGAGGATCAAATATAAAACATTGTGACCATAGTTGATTACACTCTATTGTATAACTCAAATTAGCTAAGAGGGTAGAACTTAAATGTTCTCAGCAAAATAAAAGATAAATATGCGAAGCGATAAATGTGTTAATTAACTAGATGGGGAGAACCTTTCACAAGTATACATGTATCAGGTCACCACAATGTATACTTTAAATATCTTGGGGCACCTGGGTGGCTCAGTTGGTTAAGCATCTGACTTCAGCTCAGGTCATGATCTCACAGTTCGTGGGTCTGATCTCACCATTTTATATGTCAATTATACAGCTGATATTTTTATAAATATAGGTTTATAAGCTCCCAGAACAGAAACCCTTTACTCATTTTGCATATCAAATTCAATCAAGACTTGCAAGACCCTAAAAGAAAATTGGCCACATCAGGTGTATAGGCAACTGAGGTACTTGCAAAATCTTTTCTGAGCTCCACCATGGTTTGGGAACCAAAAAGGTCAGTTTTTCAAGAATGAAAAAAAGAATCACAAATAGAACCATGGGATTATGGGATTTGAAGAAATTTTATCAATAGGAAAGAGAATGACTGAGCAACAATTTTTGAAGCCCATCAATATATTGATGGAATTCTCTGCAGCTATCTGCATTAACCATACAAGATTGAGGACAAGTGCTACTCCCATCATATTCATCTTGTCACTAGACAAGTCCCACAGATCTTAATTTAATTAAGTTTATAACATTCAGGCCAACTAGGCTTCAATGTAAATTGAGCTGTAAAAAAATAAGGAAAATTATACATCTCCTAAGCTGAGCTTTTGGACTGAGAGATACAGATCCACTCTATAAGTAAAACTCATGTTACAGGCTCTGCCCTGCCATTGCTAATAAGAAATGAATCTTTGGGCAAAACTTTTAGTCCAAAAACCAGAATACTTACCTTACCCTACAATCCTTAAAGCTAAGTTCTACAAGTAAACTGCAGTAATGTACATGCAACCACTTTTAAATAGAAAAATAATACAAGGACGATGCAACTTTAATGTTTTTTGAAGTCCATAATTTGTACTTTTTCCTTCAGTCACTTGCAATGTATTGGAGACTTTATAGTATGATGTAGAAATAAATTATATGAGATCTGCCAGTAAGTAGCCTTCAGTCCACATGGTGATATGACATATTCTCAATAACATTTAATTGGCAGAACATATTATTATAGGACTAACATCCAAGGCACTTTTTCCTTAGTGACGGTAAGTGAATTTCAATGGAAAGGGTAGGATAGGAGCTGGCTATACAATATAAGAAGAATTTAGGGGCGTCTGAGTGTCTCAGTAGGTTAAGCGTCCAACTTCGTCTCCTGTCATGATCTCTCAGTTTGTGGATTCAAGCCCCACGTCAGGCTCTGTGCTGAAAGCTCAGAGCCTGGAGCCTGCTTCAGATTCTGTGTCTCCCTCTCTCTCTGCCCCTCCCCTGCTCACACTCTGTCTCTCTCTCTCTCTCTCAGAAATAAATAAAAAATAAAAAGAATTAAATTTAGAATAGAAAGGGAGCTCAAGTATTTGGAACTGCATTAGCAAAGACATTAAAGTTGGAGATTAGCATGGTTTATTTCTAGGGCAGTGGGGAACCTGGTAGATCTAGGTGAAATAAAATCACTTAAAGGAAAAGTAATATATAATTCCACATGTAAACAAAAAGATGAGTTTAAAGAATAAAGAGATATTTAGCCATGAAAAAGAAATGAAGTACTGATACATGCTACTCAATGAGAATAAACCTCAAAAACATTATGCTAAGCAAAAGAAGACACAAAATATCACATATTATTTCATTTGCATGAAATATCCAGAACCGATAAATCCATGGATACAGATGCAGACAGGTGGTTGCCAAGGTCAGGGGAAAAGAGGAAATGGGAAATAACTGCTTAATAAGTAAGGGGTTCTATTTGGGGGTAATGAAAATGTTTTGGAAATATATAGAAGTAATGAATACACAATATTGTGGATGTGCTAAATGCCACAGAATTGTTCACTTTAAAATGGATCAATTTTATGTTATATGAATTTCTCTTAAAAATAAAATTAAAAAAAAGATTAAATGAAGAGACAATTTCCAGAGTGGGCTGTTAAGCACTGTTACAGCATGATATTTATAGAGACTAAATTCCCTTCAAATTCCCTGTCATAAATGTTTGGGAGATGTTTCCATAAACTGATTGCCATGTTAAGTGAGTTCTGGTATTTCAACTGTACACATTAAACACCTTGACTTGTCACCTACTGTTAGTTTAATTTTAACATAAAAAGTGCACATTCTCAGAACTTTCTATTATTATAATCATTCTCCTAGAAAACAATACAATAAATGCCATTCCCCTTTAGCCAAATTTAATCCATCACAATTTGTTCTGGGCCACTTCTTCATGATGGCTTTTGAACTTAGCACATCCTTCTTCACTCACATCTAGAACATTGTTGTTTTACTAGTTGGTAATTCAAATAATCTCTCTTTGGTTACTTCTCCATTTTTCCCCATTACAGAATATCTATTCATTGCAGCTAGAATAATTTTACCAAGAGTGGTATAAATTTGGGTGCTCTTAGGTAAAAAAAATACAAAAGTGGGCTAGTAAAACTCTTGTATATTTCTGATGCCTAATTCTTACCCATGGCTCCTATCTTTAAGGTTACTTTGCAATCCAAGATACCTCAAAACATTATGTTCAAGTTTTAAGCAATTCTAAAGAAAAAGTATGTGGAGTAAGAAAAATTGGGACACTACCCAGTTGAGTAAGCTCTCTTTAGGAAACTTTTGGAGAATTCTCAGATAACACTTCTGATTATGTCTCACAACTAATGGTGAGGGAGTCAAGGCAATAAAATATTCTGCACAATCACTGCCCTGCATAAAATTATTTTTATTATTAAGTTGAACTACAAAATGTCCATCAGACAGGTGGTCAGCAATCTCTTACTTTTGCATATTGATCGATGTATACAAACTAAATAATTAAATGCATCAAATATTTTACATTATGTATTTTATGTTAAATAGTATGCATTATGTGTGTATGTGACCTATACCAGGCATTGCGCTAGAAACTTTCTTTCAATAAATATTTATTAACAACCTACTGTGTTTTTGGCACTTGACTAAGCACTGAAGAGCAAAATCAACTGGTTCCTATTCTCAAGAGAGCTTATAGTCTAATGAGGGAAACATTCTTTAATCCAATAAATGTATAAAAGAGTATTGAAGTCTAAATTAAAAAACAATCTTCTATGAGAGCATAAGACACCGTAGGCTGACTTCCTCTGGGCAGAGAATATCTGAATATTCACTGTGAAATTGATCCTTAAGCTGAGATCTGAAGGAAGATAGATGTTAAGTAAGTGGTGATGATGTTTCTAGATGGAGAGGACACAATGGTACAGACCCAAGGGGGTGAAGGAGGGAAGAACTGAATATACTGGGGAAACTGGAATTTAATGGTTAAAGGAGGTTGGATGGTAACCATAATAGACCATAAATGTTCTTTCAGACAATGTTAAGGGATTATACAATTACCTACAGGCATTGAGTGCTGCCACTCCCTACTTTATCATTAATCCAGAGGCACTTTATATAATTCTACCACAGAATGCTTTTCTTGCCTCTATATCCATTGTGCTTCTTGTCCTTCTTCTCCCTCTTCTGTTCAGGCACTGCCCTCTCCCTCCCTGCAGACCTCACCTGTCTAAACCACATACATCCTTTGATGCAAAACATGTAGAACCTTCGTGATATCTTTCCTGACATCAACCATATGCCCTCAGTTATGGTTATAAAAAAGTTTTATCATAAACTGTACATACTTCTACTTTGGTTTCTTCTTTTGTTACTTTATATTTTCTGTTTTTATATCTGCCTCCTCCAGTTGACTTTGAGCCTTTTGAAGCCAGGAATATGACTTACTCAAGCTTACTTTCCTAGCATCCAGCAAAAAGTTTGGCACAGATAATGACTCAAAAAATAGTTGTGGAATGAATAAAGAAATTGGTCATATTGATATATTTTACTTTATAAATCTTATTCTAACACATCACATTATTGTATCAACCTGTCAGAGACTTCAAAATATATCATGAGGAAAATAGTAGAAAATTATACTTCTAAACTTTTAAATTCAGGCTTCTGGCTTAAGAACACCATTGAGGTAGTTTGATGAAACTATCTTGACTCTAATACTGAATCTCTTTAGCATGAATAAAAGCAAATTGTTTTTAACTTTGATGCCAAATTGTTAGGCATTTCTGCTGAAAATACTCTCTATTATTTCTAGATGCCTTATCATCTATACTTTATTAATTCTATTTTTTACTGAAAGCTATGTGTCCAGCAGACTATCTTGAAATGGAGGGATTGTTATCTGGAGTGTGTGTGTTCTATAAAACATATTCGTTGACAATTGAAATGAGAACAAACAAAACACCATTATTTGGGGTTATGGTCAGTATAGCCAACTGGAAGGAATGCAAATATATACATTTTGCTAGAATTTATACTTGCTCACAATGGAAGTTAAAAAGGGTTCTGGACCTAATTTCACTATCCACTGTAGTGGAGCAGGAGTCAACAATATCACCAAGCACTTTGCAACACAGGCTAGATATCCTATAATTTAACTGAATTCTGACACTATCTACCTGAAATTAGCATCAGGTTTCATACATTAAGGGTTCAGTCCTATAAGACTATCTCCACCACCACTTTACATACCAGTTGCAAGTCCAGGTTGTTTCCTATACGTCTGACAAACTGGGTATAAATTAGAGATTCCCACCACCTCCTCCTTGGGTTCAGTTAATTTTGCTAGAGTGCTCACAAAACTCAGAAAAAACACTTTACTTACTAGATGGCCTGTTTATTTTAAAACGATGTAAATCAGGAGCAGCTAGATGGAAGAGATGCACAGGGCAAGGTATGGGGAAATGGCATAGAGCTCCCATGCCTTTTCCAGGCAGCCTTCTTCCCCCAATCTCCACATGCTCACCAACTCAGAAGAAATTTGAACCCCATTGTTTTGGAATTTTTTGGATTACATTACATAGGCATGATTGACTAAATCATCTGTTGTCAGTGATTAAAATTAATCTAGCCCCTCTCTTTTCTTCAGACATCATTGGGTGGGACTGAAATTTCCAACCATTTAATTACAAGGTTGGCCTTCCTGGCAAGAAGCCACCATCCTCAGGTTACCTAAAGGCTTTCACTTAACATAACAAAAGATACCTTTATCACTCTCAACACTTAGGAAATTCCAAGCAATTGGGGAGCTATGGGTAACGAACCCTGAAGAATGAATACATATGAGAAATATATTTTGGTCATCTGAATGACCAAATATATGTATTTTTTATATATCATATTATCACATATTAAAGTCTCACCCCCCCAAACAATTTTACCATCACTATGAAGGATGGGGTATCTCTGAGAAGAGAGTCACTGGGACATAGCTCTGCTCCCTTTGCTCTCCAAACCTGGAGAATTCTCCATATTTTCGCTCTTCTAGAAGAGCTCAAGCTATTGTTTCCTCCAGTTCTTTTACTTTTTCTCAAGTTTCTGGATTGTTTTGCAAAAATTGTGCAGCTGAAATTCCTTCATCCTGTGATTCTTTCTGAAGATGGAAGTTGTTTCACATCTTAAGCAGATAAATATACAAATCAATAAGTTCATGAACATGACCAGTGGTCTAGAGCAGAGAAGGGGACAAGGGGACAAACAGCAGGAATTTTTATCATGTGGTACTTTTTGGTCCTGAAGTGACATATTTATTTGCAGGAACTAAATGTATCTTCTCTGCACCCAGATGGAATAAGAGCGGCAGGTGGGTGCCTGGGTGGCTCAGTCAGTTAAGCATCTAACTTCGGCTCAGGTCATGATCTCATGGTTCATGGGTTTGAGCCCTGCGTCGGGCTCTGTGCTGACAGCTAGCTCAGAGCCTGGGGCCTGTCTTTGGATTCTGTGTCTCCTTCTCTCTCTGACCCTTCCCTGCTCACATTGTCTCTATCTCAAAAACAAAAATAAAACATCAAAAAATTTTTAATAAAAAATTTAAAAAAAGAGAGGCAGGGATCATTATCTCCCATTTACTTACCTGGAAAATGATGATTTAATACTGCAGATCTGATATGCTTATTGTGTGTTTAAAAGACACACATATAAATTGTTTAGAACATTTCCTAAAAGATAGTAAGCACCAAATATATGTTAGCTATTGTTATGATATTCCCCATTACAAGGAAATATCTCAAGATGAAGAGATGTTTATTAATTTGCTAAACTAATACAGATTAAAGCCAGGATTCAAATTAATACCTTCTTGCTTCAAACATAGCATTCTCTGCATTGTGGTTTCAAGAGATTGGCTTTCTTAAAAAGGATTTTGGAGCATCTGCCTTTAAAATCAAATTCACTAATGATTTTAATGAACAGAACTGCCCATGAGTTAGAGAGGGAGGCTGGCAACATCTATATCTTATCAGGGCAAAGCAGAAGAGATTTAATCTAAAAGGCTAGATTTCAGCAATCAAGGTTAATTGGAATGGAAATAATTTAGTTTGGACTGCATTTCAATACTTAAATATCAAAATTTGATTTTAATTAAAGCATCAAGTCAACTATAAACCATGATATTGTTTCCCCAAAAAAAGACAGCCTCTTTGACAAAATATAGATAGTATGATTTATTAAGTTCCAGTGATAGGGAGTTAGGATAAAATATAGTTATCTATGTAAGAGAGGCAGAAGTGAAGAGGATGTAATAAAGAGTAGATAAAGGCAAGTGTATCTGAATTAGAACTTATTTTAGCTCATCAACCATGACAGCATTGTCATATGAAAAAAATATGTGCTTATGTTCTTCTAATTTTTTTAAATGATCCCAGTATACTCATACTTTGTAATGTCCCTGATGGAAAGTCAGTCATTTAATAACAAATTGGTGATCCTATCATTTCTAGAGCAAATATAAAAATGAGAGAGGAGTGAACTTCGGCAACAGCAAAATGGGAAATGTTCAGTTAGCTCTTTTTATCATTTCTTGAACATTGAATATCAGGAAAGATGTAGTTCTTAGACAACAGAGGATAGTGTGTGATGGGACTAATGCATGAGAGGCTCCAATTCAGGTGAGGAGTATATCAATCACCATTACTAAGGTTATGAAATTTCTCTCACTGCAACATTGATGAGTGGGCTTAACAAAATCCTATTATATTATTAGTTGCTAATAATAAGAATATAGAGAGAATTTACAGAGATTTAAGAAAATATTTCTGTTCTTTAATGAATAAATCTATAAGAATTTGTGTACTTGGAGGGATGCCTGGGTGGCTGAATCAGTTAAGCACCTGACTCTTGGTTTAGGCTCAGGCTCAGGTCATGATCTCACTGTTTTCAAGATCAAGCCCCATAAGGGGCTTTGTGCTGTGAGTACAGAGATTCTCTCTTGGGATTCACTCTCTCCCTCTCTCTCTGCCCCTTCCCTGCTCTCACTCTCTTTCAAAATAAAGAACATTAAAAAAATAATTTACAACTCTATTGTTAATGCATTCTAGTGTATACCATATTAAGTGACTATCATTCAATGTATTAAATAAAATTTAAAAGTTAATTTTTTTCAAATATAAACTTCAATAAACACTTATTTCATCTTAAGTCATTTACAGTTTAATTTGATATCACATATGACTGATAATTTTAAACAGGTTTATAAAGATTCTTAGTTTTATAAAGATGTTTATTTATTTACTTTTTTCCTATAAATGTTAGTGCTCTGATTTGTTTTCAAGTGTGTCAGAATCTGTGCTCTTTGTATTATATCACCTGTTTCCCATGCAGAGATTCATTTTCTTTTACTACTACTGTTTTTTTATTTCAAGTTTTTATTTAAATTCTAGTTAGTTACCATATATGGTAAAATTGGTTTAAGGTATAGAATTTAGTGATTCATCACTTACATATAACACCCAGTGCTCATCACAATAAGTGCCCTCCTTCTTTATATATATATAAATGGCTAATGGGTATAAAGGAGGGCACTTTATACCCATTAGCCATTTAGCCTATCTCCTGCCCACCTTCCTCCATCAATCCTCAGCTTGTTCTCTATAGTTAAGAATCCAAAGAGATTCATTTTTAAATGGATAAGCAGCAGTTATTCCCTGGAGGAGAGCCTCTTATGCTTTGGAATTGTGTAAAATTTCTGGACATGAGAGACTCCATTTTGAAGCTCAATTTTCCTTTCTAACTAATGAACTCTTGAACTGGGCATAAAGACCTCTTGAATTAGACCACAAATGTCAATTGTTTTATAAGCAGTTGCTTGTAAAATCAAAGGGACAACTGATATCCAGACCATAAAACTGTCAGTGCGGACTTTTTAAAGACAGAGTAGTTAACTAATGCATACTAGAAATAGTTCCATTTCAGAATACCAATAAATTAATTGATCTAAGTGTAAAAACAAAAGTTCCTCAGCATGTTAATACCTAATGACAATTTTTTTTTCTTCTCCTTCTTTTTCTAAGTCAAATATTTGCCCCTCCCACTCCCACACTCCCCTTTCTCCTACTCATAAAAATCCTTGCTTTCTCTGTGCAGGCAGGACACGTTTTGGTATTTATTTTGATACCTTCCTTGATTTTCTGTAATCTTGGAAGAACAACATGAAAAGATAACCACCTCAGAGCAGCCAGCATATAGAAAATAGATTATCAAGCCATTGATTTTTGGTCAGAGTCTGGGACTCCATTGTTTCTCTCAAAGGGATTTAAGTTTTTCAAAATGATGTTTGTAATTAGGCTGCAGCTTTACTTAATTTTTCAAAGTTATACTTGAGAAGTCAGAGAGACTTTTAAATCATCCATGACTTTCACATAACTTTTATGATATAGCAACACTTTAACTCCTTCTTAAATCACGAATTCTGTTATACCAGATAGGTCAGCATTATACAACCTACAGCACTGCCATAGTAATCCTTTCATTTTTTTTTGTTAGAATTGTAAAAAAAATTGTGTATGCCAAATTTGTATTTTATCACAGTTTGAAGAGCCATATAGAGAATTATCTGGTAGATGATAAGGATTTTATTCTTTGTGGTCAGGTCTCCATTTTAAGTTTTTGGATAAATTATTGTTTAAATGTACCCTTGAATGCTCCTTCTATCTGTGGTTTCACAAAATAATAATTATCTATTTGGCTCCCTACTAGGTTATAATGTTTGATCACCAACAGTGATTGGATCTTTCTATTCTTGGTAGGGTTTTCTCAATTTTTAAAAAAATTATTTCTTGAAGCTCTTTGATTAACTCAGTGTTCCTTGTGTTTACTTCTTTTCCTGCTTCAAAAAAATGATTCATTGGGTGAAGAATAATGGGAAGGATAATAGGAAGTTCAAAATACATATGTTAGTGTATGTAAGATTGGTGATGGGCAACTATGCAACTGAGTTTCCAAGAAACAGATCCTCCAGTAGAGATTGAAGTTCAGGAATTCACTGGGGAGTGATCTGAATATCAACACAAGTGAGGCTGAATTAAAAATAGGATTGTGCAAATAGACAACTCTGTGTACAAAACAGTCATAACAAAATGTCCTCAGTCATGGGGACTATATGGGGAATTTTGAAGTTTTGATGGTCCTGCTTTATTGTCCCAAATTGGGAAGTGGGGGTCAATATCCACTAATCATTGGAAGTTAGTTTCCCCTAATGGACATGAGGTTAGGAAAAATGGCTTTAACAACGGTTAATTAGAAGAAAAAGACTTAGTTGACAAGTGTGGGCAGCCAACACTCCCAGGCAGTGGGGGAATGTATGCCTCAACCCTGAAAGCTTATTTTATGTTGAATGATGCATGGCAATGAGAAAGAATGAAATCTGGCCATTTGTAGCAATGTGGATGGACCTCGAGGGTGTCGTGCTAAGCGAAATAAGTCAGAGAAGGACAGATACCATATGTTTTCACTCATAGATCTAACAGGAAAAAACTTAGCAAAGGACCATAGGGAGGGTAAGGGAGGGAAAAGAGGAGAGGGAGGGAGGCAAATCATGAGAGACTCTTGAATACTGAAAACAAACTGAGGGCTGAAGGGGGAGAGGGAAAGGGGAAGGAGGGTGATGGTTATGGAGGAGGGCACTTGTGGGGAAGAGGACTGGGTGTTATATGGAAACCAACTTAACAATAAACTATAAATAAAAAAAGAATGATGCAGATATGAGATATATTCATTAAGTCATTGTGGAATAAAAAGTTTTAGTGTTTTGTCATGTTCTGAAAAGCAATAATTTAAATATTTATTTTTAAAATAATATAGATGATAGGGGGCTTCAGTCAAGATTATGCCTTGAATACATCTTACTGAGGCCCCTCAAATTTCAACTGAAACAATTTAGCCACTTGAACAAAGATAGATAGTCATCTTACAAAGGACTGCAGAGATCCAAAATTTGGATACCTTCCTCCTTCTTGTAAATATGATATAGATATTAGTTTTGTTTGTTTGTTTGTTTTTTGTTGTTGTTGTTTTGCTTTGTTTTGTTTTGGTGGAGAGGGGATAAGGAGATAATAGATACCTTAAGATTTAAGGAAGGAATCTCGTGTCTCCAGTGGTGCTTGGACCTAGGGTCTATGGTGGCTCTGCTGTCCAGGAATCATCTTGAAGTGGGCACGTGGTATGATTTAAATAACTGGTAAGAGTTCTCCATGCACAGTTGGTGAAGTGCTTTGTCCTACTTGCTGTCTATGACTCTAATAGACTGGGAGAAAAATTTTTAAAAGCTGGATCATGCTCATAGATAAGGAATTAAAACTAGTAATATAGCAAGAATCCAATATGGTGAGAAAGATAAAATAACTTAGTGGAAAATCACATTAGAGATATAAAAAGCATATTTATAGAAGAGAGAACTCAAATAAGCTTTTGCAAACAAATTTCCAAACACTAGAAATCAAGAAATCCATTTCCTTCACTGGAATTTAGGAAAAAATGAAAAATAAAGCACTGATAATATGCTATATTTTCCCATGTCAGATTAGAAAAAAATAAAAAATCAACCCTTCTAACATGGAGAAGCACAGCGAATATGTAGCTACCATTTCTGCCTATGACAACCTAAAAATTATTCCAGAATAGTGCTTAAAATCCTGGTTTATAAAACAAACAACAGCAACAACAACAAAAAAGTCTTAAATATAGAGAATGAACTGGTGGTTACCAGAGGGGAGGTGGGCGGGTAGATGGGTGAAATAGGTAAGGGGATTAAAAATACACTTACAATGATAAACACTGAGTAATGAATAGAATGCTTGGATCATTATATTGTACACTCAAAACTAATATAATGCTGTATGTTAATTATACTTGAATAAAAAATAAAAGATTATGCTTTCCAAAAAAGTTAGTTTATAAACCCCATTATTTTGTTTACTAATATTAAAAAAATTCATGTATATATCTACAATAACCTGACAAAATATGTGACATAATGTGAGATATATCAGTTTCCTTATAATACCAATTACTGAGAGCTATTGAATTTATCCTATACTATGGTACATTAGGTTATTGGTAAGTATATCATGATGTCCTTGTTAGACAAAAGAAGCTTAATTTCCTATCATTTGAAATATATAATGACTGAAGCATAAGGGTAAAATTTTCTGTGAAGTATTATATTTATTCTCTGTAAAATGTATATCAAAATGTATATCAAATGTATATCAAAAATATACAATTGATGTGCCCACTTCATGATGACTTCTAAAAATACTCAACCATATTAAAATCAGAGTACATTTTATAAAATATTTTAGTTACTAAACATCAGTAAATGATTTGATAAGAGTATGGATCATATATCAGTGTTTCCTCATATTTATATATTGAGCCATTTAACCCAAGAATTTTGTTCAGATATTTTGACAAAGTTCTATTTTTATTTTTTGTTAAGACTACTGATGTTGTCAAGGTTGTTCACTTTCCAAAAATGGATAAATTTTAGCAGTAGTTAGCAGTTGGTAATATAAGTCAAGAACACTGAGGGTTTTTTTTTATCACATTCAGAATATTTAATTTCCCCTCCATCTGATAATAATTTTTGCATGTAAAAAATAACACAAAACTATGTCAATTTGAAATAGCCACCCACACACCTTATGGAATTAAAATATTGTGTGGGATTGAAATCATGAGTATATTCTGTAAGCATGATCTCCAAAAGCATATTTTTCTAAAAAAAATATAATAATGACAGTTGTTCAAACCAAATGATTTGATATTTTAACGTCAGGAACTTGCTCAATAGTCTCTGGATCTTGGTTTTTAGTGTTAACCAGAGCATTTGGATTTAAAGGACATAAAGTCTTGAAGTAGTAAAATATAGTAACGCAAAATTTTAGAATGAAGAGGGAACAGAAAGTCCATGAAAAGCTATCATTTTTTAGCATTGCATGGAGGTCGTTTCCTTTTTTTTTTTAGGTGCATATTTTTATTGTAGATGAAAAGTTTCTTTTTTCTACCAATTTAAACAGTACTTTTCTAGCATATGGACACAATCTGAGATATAGGGTAAACATATTTATGATGCCTCTGAGAGATAGCTTTAACATCTGAACAGACTTCACAATGTACAAATGGGATAGAAAGCATGCTTTACAATTTCACATAACTGATTGACACTTAAGACATGATAAAAATAAATTTGAGAATTTCTTTCCCCCTTGCCATCCATTAAATGGGTAAAATTGTTTACTACACATGCATGAGCCACTCAGAGCAATTTTCAGAATAATTTTTCTATTCAAAAACCCTTGAGTACTAACTGTTCCTTTTATATTGTGTTTGAAAGTAAAGGCAAGGGAGTAGTATTCTTATAAACATGCCCCATATTTTTCTCATTAGGATAATTTTCATGCACAAAACAATACTATATGAAATAGAAAAAAACAGGAAGGATTTCATTAACTGAAAATGAAATGTGTAAAAGTAAAAACAAAATGTTATATAGTCACTTAAACTTACTCATGAGCACTGTTCTTCTAGTGTCCTTATTAAACTTTAATTTATCAGGTTTATACTCTAAAAACTAAACATGATATATAACTTAAAAATATTCATTACAATCTTCATTCTGGAAATTTATGTTTTGAATCATTGTCTTGGGGAACTTAATGTTCCTTTTTGTCTTATAAAAATTAAATTGATTAAGCAGGAATTTTATATTTTAATATTTTTAGACTCCAAGAATTAGAAGCACCTTAGTTTATTCCTCTGTCAATAACTTTTATCTATTAAAAATATTGAGCACTAAAGTGCCTTTTAAAGGCACTCAATGGACTATTACACTGAGTTGGTATTTTTAGGTCCCTAGTAGCAGATGTGTTATCACACCATCCACATTCAGATCCTCAGATACATCGCTGCTGGGTGCCTCGTACATAGATGGGGAATGCTCAAATTTCAAGGGAGAGAAAAACAATAAAATACTTATTTTAGAGTAATTAAAGTGAATGTTCAAAAGGTACTAAAAAGGTTAAGGCCTATGTCTTTAAATATAATAAAGTTAAATATAATAAATATAATAAAATGCCCACCATCTATATTGATGGTTCATAAGTCTTGAGAAGTCATGTTATAGCCAATAGCATCAGTAATGGTAACTTTAAAAACATGCTTTTTGTTGTTGTTTTTTGTCTGTTTTGGGGTTTATTTGGGGGAGAGGAGTTGTTTTTATTATGAAATGGTATTTTACTCTTAGTTTATTTAAATGTCATTAAACTGACTCCTATTTCTTTGTGTTAAGGCTTCTTGAGTTGAAGAAAATTACTTAATTGTGCCATCTGTCAAATGTTATCACCAAGTTGGCTTGTTAACCTAGAAAAAACAGTATCTGTCTATTTATCCAATTGCTTGTCCCTATTGTAAATCACTGTGTCAGAGGAAAACACATAGTAGATGTTTGATGAATGCTCTGCCTTGGAGGAGGTATGGGTAGCTCCAGATGCTGGATTGTCTACCAGTGAGCCACAAATGAAGCTCAATTCTGCAGACATTGGTTAAGCTCTTATTATGTGGCAAACATTATGAACAAATCATATGGAAACATGAGGAAGATGTGGATGCTGCTTTGTATAGTCACAAACTGTATAGGCCACGTGGAAATGCAAGCAATTAATTAATATACTTTGCTTTAAGTGGAGTCTAAATGGGAGGCTCTACATACACAGTGTGGTCAAGAGTCCAGTAACCCAGAGCTCAAATCAAACCTCTACCACTTATTGGCTGTGTGATATTAGAAAAGTCACTTACATTCTCAAAGCCTCGATCTTCTCCTGTGTAAAATATGGACAATAAAAAATTTCCTCATAGAGATGCTGTGAGAACTAAATTAGACACCCAACTATAAAACTGTAAATTCAGTGACTATATACTCTGATACTGAGGTGCCTAATTTCCAAACATTTGAAGATTATCTAATCATCTTTATGTTATTAATTTCTCGTTTTCTGTTTGTAATTAGTTTAAATCCATTGAGTGAATCAAGTCTGCATTATGCAAATCCTTTGAGATGAAAACTGTGTGAATTCTGAAATTGTTTTCATGGCAACTATGTACATATGTACACTCACAAACACGTATTTAATTAATTTAAGTTGGTTATGTTCTTCAAACCTATATCCTTATTTATATTTCTGCTCTTTCAAACAATGAACAGTTTGTGTTAAAAACTTCACCTATGGGAGTGCCTCAGTGGCTCAGTTGGTTAAGCATCTGACTTTGGCTCAGGTATGGGTTCAAGCCCCATACCAGGCTCTGTGCTGACAGCTCAGAGCCTGCAGCCTGCTTCAGATTGTCTCCCTCTCTCTCTGCTCCTCCCCTGCTCATGCTCTGGCTCTCTCTCTCTTTCAGAAATAAAAATAAACATTAAAATTTTTTTTATAAAAACTTCAACTATGGTTAAATGTCTATTTCTCTTCTGTGTTTTGTCAATTTTTATTTTATTTTTTATGTAGTGAAGCTATGTTAATAGGTACATAAAATTTTACTGGTGTATAGATAAATATGACCAATTGAACAGCTACAATCCAAGAGACTTAATTAAAAGACTATATACCACATCATAGTTTACATTAATCTACCCTGATGTCCAAGACGCATTCACTTTTGCCACTAACAAACAGAGGAATAGAAGAGAAACTTAACATGTATTGTCACTTCTGTGCCTTTCGAAATTTTCAGTGTAGTGCTATTCTCTGTTGTTTCCTGAGGGTTATTGCACTGTTTATTGGTACATTATTTGGAAAAGAGGAGAAACTCAATTTTCTTCCACTTTGCTCTTCTTACCATAATAGCTTTTTCTCCACATGTCAAAGAGTCAATGTAAAGATGCAATTTCTTATGATAGCTCTCCTAACTATACATTCAGAAATTAGGGAAATATCTTCCTTCTATTGTATCCCCAGGTCATCTGAAACCCAATCTTAGTTAAAGGCTGAAAACAGTGAGATGTAGGGATGTGGAGTGCAAGAACAAATTGGCTTTCCCTTTTAAAATAACCATTTTATGTGAGTGGGATGAACCTGCACCTTGTCATTTAATGGAAGATTTGCTTTTTCCACGGAAGGGAAGAGGGGCTTTTTTCTGGCAAGTACACATCCTCTGAAACCTATACGTTCCTGATAAATACACCAGATTGTAAATAAGGGACATAGAACTGTGAATTTAATCAGTATAGTGCTAAATATCCTTGAATAGAGATGGTAGAGAGATTCTCAGATTGGGATACTTTGTTCTCCCTCAAGCATGGGGCTCTTTAAGACAGATGATATTATTTACTCTTTTATTCTCAGTGCTTGACATAGTATAACATTTAGAATAGTAAATATTTATGAAAGAAAGAATGAATGTTATAGCTCAGATGTTTTTGTCAGATGCCATTTTATTTATTTATTTAACAAATATAACATATTTTCTAAGGGAAAATGAGTTTCAAGTACTAAACAAAAGAATTTAAAATGGACATTTAAATAAAAGCAATGGAAAAGTTGGGAAGAAATGAATAATTAAGACCTTGAGGGTTTTAATTAAACAGTAACTAAATAATTGATGAGTACAACAGATTTCCAATCTATAAAATGTATTTTTATTGTCTAAATGTACTTCAGTTATTTTTAAAATATAGATCATACATGTATTATTATGTTAAGTTTTTTAATTTATTATATCCAGACATTACAATATACATAGTTGATTTTAAATTTTGCACTAGAGATCTTTTAATGGAATTGAAGTATATTACAGTAAATCTATGAGGTGATTTGTATATACCCTCTTAGACACATTAGAATGTAAGTTGTGGCTAGGAGTTTCTTTTGTTTCTAACTGAAATTCTCTCCTTAAACTTGGCTTGACAGGAATGTGTCTGAAACTATTGACAAAGTATTTTTGTCAAAGACATAGAAAAAATTCTGCTAGTAAAATGAAAATCACTAGAAATAATTGCTCTTGAAAAATGTTTTATTTTCTTTGACTTATACATAATTTGAAGGCCATACCAGAATTGTTTTGGATGGAATGCTTGCATACATTAAGGTAAAGATAATATTTGACAGTGTGGTTCTCCATATAGATAAAATAGATATTCCTTCATTCCCTAGTGTCAGAGCCTTTACACTTAACGTGTTTAACTTCAAATTTTGGTTCAGAGTACATTTAAGATTTTATTAATTTTGATTTTTCTGGGTAGGAACTTTTTAAATTCTAGAAAACCAATTATACTTAAAATAGTTGTATGTTCATCTGTAAATCAAATGATCAATGGACCACTTCAGGCGGCAGGAATTTAAAAGTTGAACTTAGGGGTGCCTGGGTGTCTCAGTCTGTTGAGTGTCCAACTCTTGATTTCGGCTTAGGTCATGATCCCAGGGTCACAAGATCAAGCACTGTGTTGGGCTCTGTGCTGAGCGTGGAGCCTGCTTTGGATTCTCTCTCTCTCTCTCTCTCTCTCTCTCTCTCTTTCTCTTTTCCTCTATCCCTCTGCCCCACTGCCAATCCTCTTTCTCTAAAAAGAAAAGGAAAAGATTTAAAAAATAAATAAATAAAAGTTGCACTTGGTTCAAAGGTCTGTAACACTTGATTTTCTAATGTTTCTAGAACTTTAATAGCATATGTTTTAGATTACTTTATACTTTTTTTCTTGTTGACAAAAGGTTTTTGAATTCACATTCATTTATTACCTACATGATAGATTCATAAAACATAAAAAATTTAGTGCTACTAAGGAAACTATAGAATTAATCTTATTCAATTGTCTTCTTATGTTCAAGATTTGACAAAATATTGTCTGGCAAGGCCAAGGATTAAACTATGATTTCTTGATTTTAGGAATCATGGTTGGATTCTTCAGACATCAACTTAAAGATCATGTAATTTAGAAATTATGTTGAAATCCCTGATTCCACAAACTACACTAAGTGCTACAGTTGTGACACCTTCATGTACTTATACATCCATTACTCTCAAAGACGTTGCTTAATTATCCATCATTATCACAAGTTTATAATCCATAGAGCTGCAACTATGGCTATTGTATACTTATATGTCTTATCCCCAATGCTATAAATCCACTCACAAAACAGATGTTTAGTAAAGAGTTTCAAAATAAATGCAATAAAGAGGCAATGGGAAAAGCCCTATTTGAAAACTTTGATTTATAATCACTAAAAAAATATTAAACAACACAAATGTCTTTCAACTAGACAATGTTTAAACAAACTGTGGTACATCCATGCAATGGAAATTACTTTAAGATGAAATAGAAAGAAAAAATATACACATCAATATGAATAAATCATAAATGCATTATTGTAAGTAAAAGAATCCAGGTATGAAGGGTGATATATTGTATGATGTTATTCACAAAATTATAAAAATAGAAAGCATATCAATGGTTTTTAAAAGCTGGCCATGGGGGTGATAGTTGACTAAGACAGGGCAAGGGGAAATTTTGGATGTGTCAATATTATATCTTGATTGTGGTGTTGATTACTCCACTTTATTCATTTGCCATTTATATTTTTTGTTTTGATAGTATATCATTCAGGGTTCAACAAGAAAAAGAGAATCAGAAGGAGATGCTTGTTAAGAGATTTATTGCATGAAATTGGCTTAAGCGATTGTGGGGCTGGCTACACAAGTTCAAAATCCAGAGCACAGGCCATGAAGAAGGGTAGGCTAGAACACTCAGTCTTGGGCTAAAGTTGCTCTCCGCAGGTAGAATGTATTCATCAGGGAAGCCTCAGGCCTGCTCTTAAAGCTTTTCAACTGTATCAGGCCAACCAAATAACCTAAAATAATCTCCTTTACTTAAAATTTTGTCAACTGATTATGGACTCTAATCACATTGACAAAATGCCTTCACATCAACACCTAGATTAGGGTTTGAATAACAGAATTATAGACTAGTTAAATTGACATCAAAAGACTAGATTTTACCACTCTTTTGAAATCAATATTTCCTTGTCTTCAGGGGGAAGGTAAATCCTCATTTCTTATATGTAATTCTTTTCTAGTCTTAGAAAAGATGTTCACAATTGTATTTTTCTCCAGTTCTAATCCATCATATGTTTAGATTCGGTTGCATTCCCTTCATATGTTATTGCTAGGTGTCTCCCCAAACCATATAACCTTAAATAATAACCCTTTGTCTTAATTAATTCTCTGCTAAATATTGGCCTAATTTGTTATAAGATTGTTTTATCATGTGGGAAATGGGCTAGTGGGGTATGGGTACTAAGGAGGGTGCTTGTGATGAACATTGGGTTGCTGTAGTTAAGTGATGAATCACTGAATTCTACTCCTGAAACCAATATTTCACTATATGTTAACCAACTAAACTTTAAAATGAAAATAAGAGAGAAAAAAGATTATTTTAACATTATGTCTATTAGAGCTTTAGAGAAATCCCCTATAACTATAAAATGTAGAAGAAATTTAACAATTATTTATATGTGTCATTTATACTCACATGTAAAATTCAGTAGTTAAATTTTGTTATTATAAAACAATACCAGTATTTATGGGCTCTCAACAAATGCAAAAGAGCTTTAATCTCTTTGTAACAAGGGTTTGTGCTAGAAACATACTTCCAGAACTCTGTTTCAGAGATGCTTTATCCAATCTTAGGACTCCTACACAAATTAGCTTATGAAAACCTATAACCTCCCCTAAATATATCTAAAATAATAAAGAAAATTGATCACTCTTCAAGAGGAATGTATCTTGTGTACAAATAGTTGTGTAAATTTTTAATATCATGAGGCTAAGAATTCTAGAATGTTTAAAGAGACTGTTGCTTAGAACTAACAATGATTTTATTACACATTTAAAGGTTAACATAAAAGTTAAATGAAAAATATAAAAAGGAAATTAAACAAACTATTAAACACATACAGGTTTATAGAAGCCAGCATAATTCTTAATTTATTTGAAGGCTTGGATATGAGGATACTGACAGAGTACTCAATCCCTGTTTCATCAATAATAATGAGGAAGAAATAATGAAAAGAAAGATGAATCACACATCTCTTTTTATCAAGTAGAAAATGTTCAATAATTGAGTCTTTTTGAAAAACACCACAACATGAGGAAAAGAGTGTCCTGTTCTTGCTACAGTCATCAAATTTTTTTGCTTTTGTTCCTCAGTAGATAAAATTCAAGAAACTTTTTACTACATTTTTGTAGAAAACAAAAAGTTCAGGGATGCTACTTCTGTTCTCTAACAGGGTGGGAATATGTTTCCATAAGAGGACAAATGAGGAGTGTCTGTGTCACAGGGTATAGCATTTTATGACTGTTGAATTGCACTGGGACAAAAAAATAAATTGAAAATTGAAAGGTATAAAAAATATATACTATTCTAAGGTAATTGTATAAACCTCACTCTCCTATACAATACAACTGATAATGCAGATTTTGGGAGAAGAAAGAGGAGGATAGTTTTAAACATTTAAAAAAGTTCATCTGAAAAATAATCTCTTAAGAACTTTACTATTTTAATTTCATAGACTAATAACTTCATAAAATTTCCATTGAAATGCCCTTAATAATAGGGGAGAGTAAACTTTATACTGAGGATCTAGGGGGCACATCTCAAAGCAAATGATTTACCTAGACCATGTCTTATTTTTAATGTTTACATTTATTTTTTACTCCTTTAGTATGTTCTATTCATCACATTTTACTGTAGAGATTTCATTAAACCTTCCAGCAAAACTGATATCCAAGGAAGATGTGCTAACTTCATCCAGTTGTTTTTCATATCCGTGGAAGTATTCGTGGCATTATAAGAAAAAACAACAACAACAAAAAACCTTGTTAATTTTTGTATCATTTTTCATGTGTGGTTTCTTTGCAGGTAAAAGAGGTAATGTTTTTATGTAAAAGTATGTTCTATTACTGTATGTGTTTTCTATGAATAGCCTTCAGAAATCCTCATTGTTCCAGAAATGAGTTATTTTAGCTATTATTTAAAAATGAAGTAAAAGATTTTAAAACTCAATGAATATAATTACCATAACGCCAGCTCTTTTTCCACTAAACATTGCTACCATGCCCCAACCCTTTCCGACCCACACAATACATGTACCTTAGCCACTCCAATAAAATGGTATTGAATCTTAAAGAACATTAGAGATTTTTTTTTTGTTTCAATTCCAGTATGTAAAAAAGGTGGAACACAACAAATTTTACAAGTTTAGGCCAAAAACAAAACTTAACTTTTGTTGGATCCATAAGATAAGTGAAGTTGCAGAGCAAATCATCACCCTGAAAATTAGATGTATTCAGAGGATCACAGCTAAGATCTGCTTACCTGGAGAAAAAGCCATTTGAGCCATAAACCATCAGGAACACTTAAATGGTAACTGTCACAAATGGTTGGAGCATGACAGAGTATAGACTAGCTTAATAGGAAATCTTGGGGGCCCAGTCTTAGTTAGACCCTCATACTTTTGTGAGCCTCGTCTCTAGCAACCCCATCAGCTTCTCATGATGAGGACCTGAGAAAGGTTTCCTTGTGGAGCTTATGTAAGGAGATAAAGAATAATAATGGTGAAATACATCCAGAGCCTTCTAAGGAAAAATAATTTACTTGAGCTTTGTGGCGGCTAGAGATGGGCATGCCTCCCATTCCAGTCCCCTTTACACTTCTAACATCACATAAGCGGGCAGGGAATAGTCAACAAGGGAAGGGCTTCAAGAAAATAGATTAGGGGGGCGCCTGGGTGGCTCAGGTGGTTAAGCGTCCGGCTTCGGCTCAGGTCATGATCTCACGGTTCGTGGGTTCGAGCCCTGCCTCAGGCTCTGTGCTGACAGCTGACAGAATGCTTCGGATTCTGTATCTCCCTCTCTCTCTCTGACCCTCCCCTGCTCACACTGTCTCTCTTTGTCACTCAAAAATAAATAAAAAACATAAAAAAATTAAAAACAAAAAGAAGATAGATTAGGAACACTGCAGCCTAGTAAGGGAGTAGAGGGAAAGAGAAAAAGCCAATATCATGTGAAAAATATGCATGAACTTCAGATCCCTGAAACACAGGTCCACTAAAAGGTGGAGATTTAATTAAAACATTAAAGAAATTGTTTTCCTCATACACACCTTACCACTACCACAACAGAAAATGCCCTGGCATAAGAACAAGGGATTATAACTGAAAGAGCTGCAAGATACAGACTCTCTCTGAGGAAGAGTACTTAGGGAACCCTGAAATGTGGAGGGGGAGATAAAAACCAAGAGCACTAGAGGAATAGTGTCCTCATAGGTACCCATAGCTACAGCAAACATTAAATACAGCCCAACTTTTACCCATGTTAACATAAATACTCAACTAAGGGCCTATTTACCTCAATTGCTATTACCTAATATTATTGATTACTGGACATCACAACATGCCTGGATTTCAACAAAATCATAATTCAGCTCAAAAAGGCAAGGAAAAAACAAACTCTGAAGAAATAAAGCAACCATCAGAAACAGACCCCAGATATGACACAGATATTAGAATTGTCATACAGGGAGTTTAAAATAACTATGATATCATCACACCAAAAAATTGTATATATGTGAGGTGATAGGTGTGTTAATTAGCTTGGTTGTGGTAATCAACATATAGGCATATCAAACCATCATGTTGCACATATTAATTATATATATGTTTTGTCAGGTATACTTCAAAAAAACTAGAAAAAATTTAAAAAATAACTGTGACAAATATGAGCTCCAGTGAAAAAAATAGATTACATGAAAGATGGGTAATGTAAGTAGGAAAATGGAAACAAATAAAAAAATATCAAAAGGAAATGCTAGAAATGAAATAGACTAAGAGAAACTAAGAATGCCTTTGATGGCCTCATCAGTTCACAAAATAACCCATGAACTTGGGGATGGGTCAATATAAAAAAATAAAAAATATATAGAAAAAGAATAAGAACTGTAGGATAGTTATATCGAAAGATATAATTTACATGTAAGTGGGATACCAGAAAGAGAGCATAAAAAATATTTTAAGTAATGATAACTGAGAACTTTACAAAATGAATTGCAGATACCAAACCAAATTCCTGGTGCCTGAATCTCAGAGAACATAACCAAGTAAAATAAACGCCAATAAATGAAATTAGGCATATAATATGCAAACTCCAGTAAACCAATGACAAAAAAAGATTTTTTTGAAAGAAGTTAGTGGGCAGGCTTATTTATAGAGATATGAGGATAAGCATTACAACAGATTTTTCAGAAGATATTAGGCAAGCAAGGAGGAAATGGAGTGAAAGAAGTCCAATGATCTAGAATTCTATACAAAGTAAAATTATTCTTCAAAGTGAGAGTAATAAAAACTTTCTAAGACATACAAAACCTATGGGAATTCACTGCCAGCAGAACTTTTCTGCGAGCAATGGCAAAATAAGCTTTCAGGCAAAAGAAATATGGTATAGATCAGAAACATGGATCTATATAAAGAAAGGAAAAGTTTTACCACTGGTGTTGTAATTACTGGGGAAAAGTTTATAAAGAAATATATGTGGTATAATGAAAAAAGATAAAATTAAGTTCCACAAATATTATATAAAACCAGAGAAGACAGGAAGAGGAAAAAAATAAACACAAATAAATGTGACAAAGGGAAAACACTAACAAAAGTGTTAAATATTAGCCCAATATAAAATATAAATTTAAATACAAATGATTTAAATAAGCCAATCAAAAAAACAAATTGTGGGGGCGTCTGGGTGGCTCAGTCGGTTGAGTGTCCGACTTCGGCTCAGGTCATGATCTCACGGTTTGTGGGTTCGAGCCCTGCGTTGGCCTCTGTGCTGACCTCTAGCTCAGAGCCTGGAGCCTGCTTTGGATTCTCTGTCTCCCTCTCTCTCTATCCCTCCCCTGTTCACGCTCTCTCTCTCTCAAAAAAAAGTAAATAAATGTAAAAAAACATTAAAAAAACAAATTGTCAGTATATAAAAAAAGCAAGAACATACTTAAAGTGTATCTACTTTATTTCTATATATATATATGCACTTTATGTATGTGTGTGTGTAATAATCAGATAGATTGAAAGTAAAGAGATAGAGAAAAATATTACATGACAATACAACTCAAAAGAAAGCTTTTGTGGCTTTGTTAATTCCAGACAAAGCAAACTTTAGAACAAGAAATATCATTAGGGGTGAAAAAGGGCATTATATAATGACAAAGGAATCTATTATCCAAAATGACAAACAACATTAAACATATATGCAACTAACATCACAGTGTCAAATTATGTGAGGAAAACTGATAGAACTGAAAAGAGAAATAAACAAATCCACTCTTATAGTTGGGTGATTTCAAAAACCCTTCTTTAGTAATTGATAGATCAAGCCGACAGAAAATCAGTAAGGATATAGAGGACTGGAGCAACACTATCAATCAACTTGAACTAATTGACATTTATGAAATAATCCTAGCTGTTTGTCCAGTTGATTTGAAGATGTATGTCTACATAAAATTTGCATAAGAATGTTTATAACAGCCTTATTGATAATTGCCCTAAACCTGAAACAACTAAGATGTCTTTCTGCGGGTGTATGAATAAACAAACACTTTGATACATCCATAAGTAGAATATTATTCAATGATAACAGAGAATGAAATCTCAAACCATGCAAAGACATGAATGAATCTTAAATGCGTATTATTAAGTGAAAAAAGCCAGTCTGCAAAGACTAAGTCCTTTATCATTCAATTTATTGGATACTTTGGAAAAGGTCAAACTAATAAAGATAATAAATAGATCAGTGGTTTCCGTGGGCTTGAATGGGTAGAGAGTTGCCTAGGTTAAGCACAGATGATTTTTTTTGAAGAGTGAAATCATTCTGTATGATACTCTAATGTTGGATCATGACAGTATTTGTCTCTAAGATTCTATAACACAAAGAGTAAATCTTAATGTATGAAATTTATACACCATTTAGGAGGTCAGAGATGCCAGGATGAAATGGCTGATGTGACAAAGGAATATATTTGTATTATAAATGTAAAAATCCTCACTAAACCATGTGGGGAAATAAGTGCTCACCTAGGTAATTTTGGTAATAAATTTACTCTCTAAGAGTAAGGGCATAATTTACATAAACACTGTATTCTAGTTGTTATCATTGTTTCCCACTGAAGTGTTAACTCTGAAACATTTATATATGTACACTGAAATTGAACAGCTCAGTAAATGGATGGCAAATGGTTAGGACTAAGTTTCTTGTTCGGGTGGGGGGACTATAAATAAGCAAGGAGTTCCATGTAGCAATGGATTAGAATTGGAGACATCAGTTTAAATTCATGTTTAGTTTAATGTAGATACAGACGGTTACTATAGAATTATTCATAGATATTTGTTTATACATGACTTAGTATTACACACCTATATTTCCTTGCTCTGTCAGCTGAGAGAGCCTAGTAGCAATGTCATCCCAGTAGCAATGAGCACAGCTAGTGTTCAGGTCTCGCTTTCTAATACCTTCCTCCAGTGAAAAGAACCAGGAATCTTGGAGTAATGGCTGATTTGGGGGTTACAATAGTAAATATACAAGATAAACTTGGAATATTTAGGGTGCCTGAAAGCAAAGAAGGGCTCAAGAAAACCCAAACAAACAAACAAACCCCACAATGATGGAAGTATGCCAAAGGGAAATAGGATCAAACTGAAAGAGCTCCCAAGAGACTTTTGGGAGCCAATTTGTACAATATATGAAGTAGTATTGGATTATAACCAAAGTATAAAATAAATAACCAGGAGTCCATACTTATATAAATAAATGATTAATAAACAAACAGACAAATGGAAGAATAGACATATCTCCCATGCCAAAGTATTCCAAATAATTTGTGTACGTACTTCCCACTCTAGGAGATATAACAAATCCACAGTCCTTAAATGTGGGCCTTTCACAGTGATTTCCTACAGAAGAGCACAGTATGAAAGGGAACAAGACAAGACTAACTTTACACCAGCGAAATCTGAGACATATTACTACCTTAACCAGGTAATCAAGGTCAATATTAATAGTGATACTTTATGTTGATAGCATGTATTCTTGATCAAATGTAATGAGAATGGCAATTTTTCCAGTGTGGACTTCTTCCCTTATATCCATAATCCCAGCTGAATTATAAGAAACATAGGGCGCCTGGGTGGCTCAGTCAGTTAAGCATCCAATGAGTTTGGCTCAGGTTATGATCTCATTGTTCATGAGTTTGAGCCCTGCGTCAGGCTCTGTGCTGACAGCTCAGAGCCTGGAGCCTGCTTCGGATTCTGTGTCTCCCTCTCTCTCTCAGCTCCTCCCTCACTCATGCTCTGTCTCTGTCTCTCAAAAATAAATAAACATTAAAAAAAAAAAAAAAGAAACACATCAGACAAATTGCAGTTGAGAACATCCTACCAAAACCTGACCAGAATAGGAAATTGACACAGCTAAGAGGAGGATAGGGAAATATGATAACTAAATGTAATAGGGTATTCCGGACAGCTCCTGGAATAGTAAAAGAAAACAAGTAAAAACTAAGGAAATCTGGATAAAGTATGAATTTTATTTGATAATGTGTCAATATTTGTTCATTAATTGTGACAGACCATATAATATCAGATAATAATAATAATAATAATAATATAATAGAAGCCAGGTATGCAGCAGATGGGAACTCTATAGTATCAATGCAATTTTTCTGTGAATTAAAATTCATTCTAAAATAAGAAAGTTTATTTAAAAAGCATCAAATATACATTTCTTATCCTTTTGTCAAACTGTGTATATCTTGCAGAGCATCTCACAATTAGGTCCTGAACAAACAGCCCTAATAGAGCATACTAATTGATATTCATAATGACAACTCTAAGTTTATTAACATACCAAATTTTATTAGAATACTCTGTTTACTAAGTCAGTGGAGTATGTAATATATTTGAAATTAATGACTTTAAAAAATTTTAAGGGTACTGAAAATTCACCTAACTAGAACACTTAAATCCCTAATGACAGTAGGTAAATTATTTCCTAACTATATATACTGAATTCAATTCCACAACAGCAATTAGATTGTACATAAATGATGTTTCCATTAGCAAATACCCTAGGAATGAAGTTGCATTATATTCTCATTTGACCTTTTGTTAATATATTGTTTGATTCTTAATATTAAGCTGTCTTGTATTTCTCGATTAATAAATGAACTATTATGTTCTTGCATAAATTAAAATGGCTTTCTATTGCCATTTTACATGAATGATACTTTGTCTTTATATGGAAATATTATGTTAAAATGTTTTCTCCTTTAAGAAAACAATAACTTCTGAGAGTTTATGCAGCATTTCTAAGGAAAACTTGAGAAAATACTTTTTTCCTCTTTGTAGAGTGATATTAGCTGGAAGATATTTGTAAGTACTTATTTTTTTCATCCAGGAAATTTCAAAATGTCATCCACCATTGTTTAATTGTAGGTTAACATATTAATTTAAGATGTATTATAAGCAATCAAACTACTTCTTTTTAATCCAAATCAAGGGTATAAAATGGGAGTAAATCAATACTCTTTTAATACCTTCCTGGTCAGTTTTTTGATTCAATATTTGATGCATTTGCTACTTTGAATCAATTTCTTATTTTGTGTTTTTTTTTTTAATTTTTAAAATGTTTATTTTTTGAGAGAGACACAGAGAACGACAGTGAGTGAGTAGGGGAGAGGCAGAGATTGAAGGAGACAGAATCTGAAGCAGGATCCAGGCTCTGAGCTGTCAGCACAGGGCCCTATGCAGGGCTTGAACTCACTGACTGTGATATCATGACCTGAGCTGAAGTCAGATGCTTAACTGACTAAGCCTGTGCCCCTTATTTTGTGTGTTTTAATGGGGAGTTGGAGGTGAATGTTTAAACACTGCTAATATTCTAATAAGTATTAATTTTGTATTGCTTTCAATATCTGCCTTTATCTACTACTCTAGAATTTTGTGGAAAACTAACTCTTCAAAGCCCTATCTCTAGGTCTTGTGTCCTTCATTATCAGTTCCCTTCAGGACCTAGAAGCCATCACACCTGGCAAATGCATGAGTTTTCTCCACAGCTCCTGCAAAAGATGGATTGGATTTCAGTTACCTCTCCAATCCTAGTTTGAATCTTCTTACTGCTCTTTTTCTGCCTACTTTTGTTCTTTATTTTTATGTGTGTGACAAATTATTTTAATCAGTTCTAATTTTTGTTTAAATTATCTTAGTTAATACTTTATATACTTCTTCATCTTTTCAATAAATGGTATGCCAACTCAGTTGTGTGTTATTCTAACATTCTTCCTCACTAATAATGCCTAATGTATAATGGCATCATTCTAAGCCACAGTCACTAGCATGTCATTACAGGTGATTATTTTCTAATTACTTATGTTGAAGAATTCAATTTATTTTGATTGAAGTTTCTTAATATTTGCTACTGCCTTTGATCATTTGGAACATTTTCTTTACCAATATTTTTCTTATAATTTTGAAAATTTTCCAAGGTTCAAAAATTATTTTTTTTAATCGGGATTCTTTCTTTCTTTCTTTCTTTCTTTCTTTCTTTCTTTCTTTCTTTCTTTCTTTCTTTCTTTCTTTTGTTCTTTCTTTCTTTCTTTCACATTCATTTGTTTGCTTGTTTATGTAATCTCTACACCCAACATGGGGCTCAAACTCACAACCCTGAGATGAAGAACCTATGCTCTTCCTACTGAGCCAGTCTTACCCCTCAAGATTTTTTTTAAAAACCTGGTTACCATTTTAGTATATTTCTACCTCAGTGCAGAAAAGTCTAGCTACCAATTTTAAAATACAATAAAAACAAACAAAATAAAATAATACACCAAAATAAGTATCATTGTGATATTTTTCAACTAAATGTTTAACTTAACTCAGGGTGAATATAAAGACCTCTTAAGACATTAGATTACATGAGCTTTTTCAGTTCAGCAACAATTTCTTGATGATCCTTCTCTGTTTCTTAGACCAGTGGACTTTAAAATGACCTTTTAGAATGCTAAGTGTTTTTCTGAGATCTCAACTCCAAACTTCAACTGGATCAGCTTATATAGAATGGGCCTCATTCCAATGATGTTTTGCAGCTAAAAATAATGTCTGTCCTATCATCTTCAATTTGGCAAATAGTGTAAAACAAATAATTGAAAAATACCCCAAGTATTATTGGAAATATGACAGATCAGTCATTTAGCCTATCAATCATAAGAGAGTTTACTTGTAAATGACATCTCTATGCTGCAATATAACACAATCACAAACGGGAAGATAAATAACACACACCATGCTCTACTCCACATGTATTCCATTAGAGTAAACACATTAGTTATTACTGCACTAAATGAGGAAGTTGTGTAGCTTATCACATTTTACTTGAGAGCTTTGAAAATTTATGTTTGCAGGGACCTAGCACCTTTTTTTACCCTTGGTAATAAACCTGTAAGGACTTTATTGCCTTTTTAGTAACACTGTTATAATCACATGGAAAGAATCTGAGATCTACTCAGTAGAGCTAAATTCCTTATCTAGAATTCCTAATATTGAGATACTTTTTACTCTTCCTCCTTTTCATCCCCACCACCCATTCCATTATCATTCTAAAGTTTTGTCTGCACTCACCTAACTGGATATTCCAGACCTATCTATTCCTCTATACTGATGGATTTCTAGTCCTTGGATTCAAACCCTAGACTATCATGTCTTCCTAATTTTATGGCTAATCAAATTTCCTGCATTTCCTAGATCTAGAATCTCAAACCCACTGACTACTTATATTTTTGTGATACCCAGTTGAAGTCCTCCATTCTAGTTTCTCAGTCTTTGTATCTTCTGACCAATATAATCCTATTATTACTTATGACTTGCCGTGAGTATTCAATTTTACTTTTGTACTCTGATAGCACAGTTAAGCACCCTATACAATAATATAATCACTAAAATGTTTTCCATTAGGAGTAGCTGGGTAGGATTGGAAACTTAGAAAATTAGAAATTGAGACAATGTAATAAACTTGCCTTTTTATTTCAAGCCATATAAAAATCTTATCATACTGGTAATATCCAAATTAATACTTACAGTGTAAAGTATTTGGGCTTTAATTGAATTGATTTATCCATGTAGCCAATGTAAGTTGCTTTTGTTTATGTCATTCTATATCTTAGTGGCATTTCAGCTTTTCAACATGTAAAATATGCTGTCCTATGTGCAATTAATTTCTCTATAGGATGTAAAATAAGGTCATTAAATTTATTTCATATTGCCTATGATACTTTTAGCTGATAGAGACTTAATGTGGCCCTTTCATTTTAATACTGTTCAATTTTTAAAATAGAAATTGTCCATATTAGGGGTGCCTGGGTGGCTCAGTCAGTTGAGCATCCAACTTCGACTCAGGTCATGATCTCACGGTTTGTGAGTTCAAGCCCTGCATCAGGCTCTGTGCTGACAGCTCAGAGCCTGGAGCCTGCTTCAGATTCTGTCTCCCTCTCTCTCTGTCCCTCCCCTGCTCACACTCTGTCTCTCTCAAAAATAAATAAACATTAAAAAATAAAAAAATAAATTTTCCATATTATTGTGAATTAATAGAGTAACTGCAAAACCATAAGGGTTTCTCACTTTTTATGTGATTAAAAAAGCAAGTACAAGAATCAATTGAAATTAACTAACCACTTGATTAAAGTGCAGTCAAACACTGTTTACTCATGTGTGTTTTTCTTAAGTATGATTCTATGGACTAAACCAATCCAAACTAATATATGTGCTAGTTTGGAAAAACATATGTGTGTGTATGTGTATGTGTGTGTGTTCTCATCAATAATCTATTGTGATTAAGTATAATTATATCTATTGGGAAAAGTATGCTATTGACATGAAAAATGAGGAAATTAATTCATAGTTGCCTAACTAAAAATTATCAAGCATGTTAACAGTATTTTGTGATGTTGAAGATCATTTCTGAGATACGATGGTAATATGAGAGAATATATGCTCTAGGCTATCAATTTTAACTACACCAATGCTCTTCATATCAGTTTTTCTACCTATAAAATGCAAACAGTAATGCTATTTAACTTCTAGTGTTACTGTGAAGATTAAGTGAGATAATGTAGATACCGTTTTAGGCACGGTGTACATTATACAGTAAGCATTCAAATGTAACATAATACCATCATTTTTATTGTTAATACACTAGTTCTTTGATAGAATTCCCAAGAGGCCAGAGACTCCAGAATGATATATAAATCATAGAGAAGAGACTTGCTATTTGATAAAATGCTTGGAACTCTATGATATATGCTTCACCGGTTCATTGGCAGAAGAAGGTCACATTTACATTTCTGTCCAAATAGTATTACAAGAAATCTCCCATTTGTTAACAAGCATTCTAATATTTTGCAGGTGTCACAATTCTACCTATTTCTATAACCCCCAGGTTTGTTCATGTACTTTTAACAAATAATTCCATATTAGTTTGAAGTACCCCAGAGAGTAACACAGGTAACTCCAATTCAGACCAAACTACAACTATTGGTCAATGGACAGCACTTCCCTTTTATTTCAGTTGCCATTCTATTGCCTGTTTATTTCAACTGCCACTGAAAATCCTGCCGCTCCTAGTAGAACTGAAGGATCTAGATGCTTGAATAAAGTGCCACACTAAAGGTTAAGGAAAGAAGTGGTCTTAAAGAACTTCTGCTCTCCATGGTCCCATTCCATTGCTAACCATCACTTTTACCTCTTTCAGCTGCTTCTGGTATGACCTCTATCTTCTGCCAGTTAGCAAACCTTTTTTCTCAAGGTTGCATTTGATGAAGGGTGAGCCATGGCAGTATTTCCTAGGTCCACAGTTGTAAAAGTCTTTGCATTCATAATCATTAACCCGTTTACTTAAAGAAAACTCATGGCTCCTGAATACCAATTGGGTTCTAGAACTAGCTTCATTGTGTTTGGTGTTGGTATTTAAGTCTGATCTAGGCCTGTTGAAAGTGAGTTTCATGAGTGTCAAGGTTTACTTTATTATTATTATTTTCAGTATGGCTATGTGAAAGGGTATATGTTTTATTCTAATTTCAACAAGGGATAGGAGAGTAGCAACAATTTTCTAAACCTTTTTTTACAAGAAACCTGGACAGTAACTAAATTTTTAGATACAAATACATATGGAGGATGTTACCCAAGTCCATTGTGCAGCACTAAACCCACTGAGGGTGTGATATTATTTATAACACGTGCCAAATGTGCTTAGGCCCAGGCAATACTCACCTACGTTTTCCTAATAAAATAGACAGGATCAGTTGTTCATGTGATTTCTATTTCTTCACTTTAAGTTGATCATTTTTATTGATGAAACAAATAATAAAATGATAACTCTCTTTAATGTCTTCAAGTATTATACAGGGAAAACTACTATTAGGAGAGACTTGGAAAGTGTAGTATGAATAGCTGGTTCCGTGGTTTGTAAAACACAAAAATTATTCTATATGAACAAAATTCTCAATTATCCATGAAAAACAAAATTAAATTTGCCTTGGGGAACCTGGGTAGCTCAGTCGGTTAAATGTCCGACTTCAGCTCAGGTCATGATCTCACGGTTCTTGAGTTCAAGCCCTGCATCGGGCTCTGTGCTGACAGCTCAGAGCCTGGAACCTTCTTCAGATTCTGTGTCTCCCACTCTGACCCTCCCCAGCTTGCATTCTGTCTCTCTGTCTCTCTCTCTCAAGAATAAATAAACATCAAAAAAATAAAAAATAAAATAAAATTTGCCTCCCAGGCATTTTCTGGAAGGAATAAAGTTTAATTGCATTAGCAAAACAAATACCAGTAGTAGCACATAGACACATTAATTAATTTCATTATATAATTATATATATAATTATTATTTCAATATAATTTCATTAGGATATATTTCCATTAGGACTTTCCCATAAGATGAGATCGATTAATGAATTATTTATTTTTTCTATACAATTATATCCAGAGCAATTTATACAAATATATTACATTTATCTCTACATAGAATATATATGTTATTATAAACTTTAAAATTCTTATTAGAACATGAGAGATGATTATGCCACTGGAATTTAATCTCTTAAATTTTATTTCAGTTTTGGCAAGAGGATTTCAGAAATTGCAAAGTAATTGGTTATTATACAGTGGCTTTAAAAGCAAAACATTAGTTTTCTTTTGTATTTTAAGCAGATAATTTTGCAACTATTTTTATTTGATATTTAGGACAATCTTATGACAAGATGCAAGAACACTCTGAATTTGCGAGTTTCCACTGAGAGCCTGTGAACAGAAAATAGCACTTTCAACACAAGAAACTGAGTTTTGTGGAATCTATGCTTTCCATTTGTGTATTGAACAAGGTGTTTAAATAATAATAGAATCTGGACACCTCCCCAAAGAAAATATGCAGTTGGTAGATAAGCATATGAGAAGACACTTAATATCATATAATTAGGGAACTGCTACTTTAAAAAAATGAGATACTGAGACACCTATCAGAAGGGCTAAAATCTGAAACACTGGCAACAATAAATGCTGGCAAGGATGTGGAGCAACAGAAAATTGCATTTATTGCAACTGGGAATACAAAATGTTATAACCACTTTAAAAGAGTTTGGCTGGTTCTTACAATGCTAAACGTAGTCTTGCCATGTAATCCAGCAATCTTGCTGCAAGACATTTACCCAAAATAATTGAAATTCACAAAATCCTGCTATAAACAAATGTTTATAGCAGCCTTATTCAAAATTGCCAAAATTTGGGAGCAGCCAAGATGTTCTTCACTGGTAAATGAATAAACAAACTGATATATCAATACAGTGGAATATTATTTAGTAATGAAATGAGCCTTCAAGCTGCAAAAGGACATGGGAGAAACTTAAATGCATATTGTTAATTGAAAGAAGATAGTCTGGGGCGCCTGGGTGGCTCAGTCATTAAGCGTCCGACTCTCTCGATTTAGGCTCAGATCATGAGCTCACGGTTTGTAAGTTCGGGCTCCACATGGAGCTCTGTGCTGACAGTGTGGAACCTGCTTGGGACTCCCCCCGCCCCCCCCTCCCCGTCTCTACCCCTCCCCCACTTGCACGTGCTCTCTCTCTTTCTCAAAATAAATAAATTAAAAAAAAGAAAGATGATAGTCTAAGAAATCTATATACTGTATGATTTCAACAATGTGACATCCTGGAAAGTCAAAACTATAGAGGCAGGAAAAAAGATAATGGTCTCCAGAGACTTGAAGGTAAGGAGGGAGGGGTGAATAAGTGGAGTATAGGGAAAGTTTAGGGCAGTGCAACCATTCTGTATGTTACTGTAATTGTGGATACATGATATTACATATTTGTCAAAACCTGAAGACCTGTGCAATACAAAATAAACCTTAATATAAATCTAGGCTTCAGTTAATAATAATGCATCGATTTTGTTCATCAGTCATAACAAATATATCAAGTAATGCAATATATTAATAACTGGGTAACACTTTGTAGGGATAAATGGATTATGAGAACTGTACTTTTTACTCAGTTTTGTGCAAACTTAAAACTACTCTGAAAAATAAAGTATCTTAGTTAAAATAAACGCTGATTTAAATTCTTACATAATGTGTTTGTCACACATTGTTCTATCATTACCATGTAGGTTGCTACCCTCAACTATACACTGTTTTGAATTTGGTTATAAAATGTAATATGAAACAGAAAATGCGTTAAAATAAAACTAAAGCATATAAAACAA